>PVLD010023558.1:0-27091 GCA_004027595.1 Dinomys branickii | reverse complement strand
TGAGTAACAAAGATGAAGGTAACATTATGTAGGACAGCATCCAGAGCTAATTCCCTTCTATGTTCTCTATAATTTTGTATTTCCTCAGTCGTTTTTGTACTAGCAGAAATGAAGATAACTTTATATTATACAGCATCCAGTGCAAATTCCCTACTATCTTATCTATAATTTGGTATTTCCTTTAATGTTTTTGTGTTAAGTAATGTGAAGATAACTATGTAATACAACATCCAGTTCTAATTCCCTACTATATTCTGTATAACTTTGTATTTTCTGTATTGTTTTTGGCTTTTCTGGTTCATATGTCTCCATTCTTTTGTCTTTAAAATAAAATTAAATTAAATTAAAAAAAAAAAAAGCGGGGGAGTGGACTGGGGATATCGCTCAGTGGAATAAGCTCCTGCCTGGCAAGCAGAAGGGCCTGAGTTAAAACCCAGGTACCACAAAAAAAAAAAAAAAAAAAAAAAAAAAAACACAACACTGAAACCAATTATTTCATGAAATTAATAGGCACTAATACACAATATTTTTTAAAAGTAGAAAAGATGAAGAATGGGATAAAGTGTATTCAAAGCAGTAGAAGAGTGTGCAAGAAAGCCTAGGGGTGGAAACAGCTGCGGTCAGTTTTGAAGATTTGTAGGAAGTTTAATGTGCATGCATGGAGCTGGGGATATAGCTCAGTGGAATAAGCGCCTGCCTAGCAAGCACAGGGTCCTGAGTTCAATCCCCAATACCGCCAAAAAAAAAAAAAAAAAAAAGATAATGTGCATGGGACACTTGGTACTGGAGGGTGGCATAGTCCGGGTTCCTAGTAAGTGCAAGGAATAGAAACCACCGTAGGTTCCTCCAAACAGAAAAGTAGTTTATTGGAAAAACAACACATAACTGCACAGATCTAACATGAGAACTGGAAAATCAAGGCACTGAAACTAGGCCAATACCCAAGCATTGCGAGGAGCCGGAAGTGCAGTGAAAAGCACTCACAGAACAGTCTGGCGGGAGCCAGCACCAGCACCCTGAGGACACCACCACTGTGCCTCCGCTGCTGGTCGATCCTCTGCACCGTTCATGGCAGTGGGTCTCTATGAGCCTGGGTCACATCCTGTGTTCTAGATGCCAAGAAGCAGGGAAAATGAGGATCCGAACTTTTCAGTTAGTTTCTCAATGTGAGACAGGCCATTTGCCACCAAGACCCTGGAATTTCCCAATATAAAAAATGACTTTGAATGCTGATCAAAAATGGCAAATGCCCATAGCACGGAACACAATGGAAGATGAAGGTAGAAAGGTAAATGAAGAACATGGAGAGCCTGTTTGTTCATGTTAAAGGAGTCAAGCCTTTATCCAGGCTCAATGAGCTGCAAGCAGTAGCAACCTGCATGTTCAAAGCCATGTTCTGAGACAATGTGGAAGGTGTCCCGGAGGAAGACTAGCCGGACAACACAAGCAACATGCTGGGGAGCTGCAAAGTGCTGTGCACACTGTAAGGGAGAACTCACAGCTGGCTGCAGGAGGATCTTTTTCTTCATCTCTAACTAGAATGTGGGTGGCAAAACAGTTGCCCAGGCACAGGAAGATCTCCATCCTCTGCCCTCAGCACCTTGTCTCAGTCAGGGCCCATTTCCCACAACTGATTCCATGAAAGAAAAGCCACGGCAGCCCCTTTATCCATCCATCCATCCATCCATCCATCCATCCATTCAGCCCTAACACTGTTTATTGAAGATTTACTATATGCTGGCATTTTATATGCAGTGTCTCACTTAAACTTTGATTAGTCCTATAAGGTTAAAGACTAGCTAGCTGTATTCCACAGAGTAAGAAGTAGAGGTTCGGCAAAATTTGAATACTTTTACCAAGTTCACATGGCTGGTAAACACAAAAACCAGAGTTTCAATGGAAGTTCAAGTTGCAACTCTTCCCACCTGGCAAACTGCTGGTGGAACTCAGCAATGGAAGCCATCTAAGTGATGGAGGCTGTCTATGCAGAACTAGTTTCAAAGGCCACTGCCATCAGCTCTATCCAAACCCTGAAACACACTAAGTGGAAGATACGCCACACAGGGGAAATGACATGTGCACAAAAGCATGCAGTCTTTGAGGAAGGAGAAGTGCTTCCATGTGGACTATGTGGTGAATCAGGATTCCTGCGGAGAAACAGCTCGGTATAGCTAGAAAAGCAAACATGGACCACACAATTCAAGGTAGTTAATCATTTGAAGGCGTGGGCTATAGGAAACACCAGTTGGAGGGGCAGGGTACAGAAAACAACAAAGTCATATGCAGCCCAGGCTAGGGCTTTGTAGGAAAGATGACATGTGAAGTGGACCTGAAAATATAATGGCAAATACAAGGAAAGACATTCCAAGAAATGGCAGAAGAAATGACATGAACAAAAGCATGGTGGCAGTGGCAGCATGCCACCTGGAAACAGTGAGAAGCCAAGCTGGGCTGACATGAGTACAGAAAAAACAGCAGAGACCAAAAACTAGAGGTGAGCTAAAATCAGATGTATGCTCTGCTTGGCAACTGACTTCATTCTAAATACAAAAGAAAACCAGCAAAAATTTGAGCAGAGTAACAATGGCTCTGTTTTAGGAAAATTATACTGACAGAACTACATAAGGTAGATTTCAGTATGAAGAAAGGTACAGAGACAAAAAAAGGATCCAGAGATTTCTGCAGTGCTACCAGGCAAAAGGCATGAAAGATCTCAACTGGGGTATCTGGTAAGAAGAGACAGAAGGAATGAATAGAAAACAGGTGAGGTTTCTTGGGCTAGGTACCTAGTCACAAAACAAGGAGGAAGAAAAGGTATTCAGTTATGAACATCTTCAACTTGAATTTCTGCCAAGACACTGTATTCACCAGCTGTCTTCTCACTGAAATGAAGCACCCGACACCCACAACTGAAAAAGAAAAGGTTTATCCTGGCTCATGGTTTCAGGAGGTTCGGTCCATGGCCAGCTGGTTCCAAGGCAGAGATGGTGGCAGAGGAAAGCTTCTCAACACATGACAACCAAGAAGCAAAGAGAGGGGGTACGAGCTAGGGACAAAATTACATCCTTCTAGGTCTTGGTCCAGTGACCCACCTCCTCTAGCCAGGTCTTACCCCCTAATAGCACATTCATCTACAAACTCGTGAATGAAAGGGTTGATGCACTAATGAGTATAGTACCCCTATGATTCACCTTCCAAAAGCCTTTCCTCTAAACACACGAGCCTTTGAGAGGACACTGTAGATCTAACATTAACATACATGTAGATGAAGCTTTCCAAAGACTACCAAGGAAGTAACCGGATAAAAAAATATCAACACTCAGGAGTTAGTTGAAGGACCAGGGGTACAGCTCAGTGGCATAGTACCTGCCTGGCAAATAAGAGGTCCTGAGTTCAATTCCCAATACTAAAAATAATAATAATTAGGCAAAAGTCAGTTGAGAGAGAGAGAAAAAAATGACAGACAATGATCAGCAACAAAATTCAGCTTTCTCTGAACCCAAAATATGGAAAATTACAACTTGGCAAAGCCCAAAAAATGAAACAAAAGAAAAAGTAGATCTAAAGGAACCAGGGAGGAACTAAAAAGAAAATCAGAAGCTACAAAGAAGTTGGAGAAATGGAACATAATGCAGAGAAAAGGACAAAGCAGTATGGCAGTTCACCCTGGCTCCCAGGAAGGGGAACGTGCCTATGCAGACACAAGGTAACCCTCCAGGGCCAGAAGCTCCAGGGAGAAATGGTGAACAGGGCCAGTGAAGCAGGCCTCAGGAGGAGCCCATGACTATTGTGAACTGCAAAAGCAGCATGTGGTTTTGCTTCAAGGTGACTCCTTCCACATGGCAGGCAACAGCTGGACAGGGAATCAAATGCAGTGCCCACCATAGTGCTAGAGAATGCTTAACCACAGGCCATTTCTTGAAGGAGTTGATTATTTAAGACTGAGACTCTGAAAAACACCTTCACACCAGGGTTCCCAGTGTCACCCTCCCACAATGACTGGATGAGAGACAGTCTCAGAGAGGGGACAGGCTAGGTATATACAGCTTGAGAAGTTTAAGCTCAGGTTGGTAAGGACATAGGCCCTACCCTATGCTCCATGATAAGAAGCCAGGCTGCCTTGTGCTGAACTCAGAAATAGCAGGGTCTGAAATGCTGGCATTAAGTACACCAGGATGACTGAATCTCTGCCCTGCTGCCCACATTAGCACAGATCTCAAGTCTGATTCACATCTCTATTTGCCAACATGAGCAAGAACATGCCTTGGCTTGGATGGCTGTCACAGCCTGGGGTAAACAGAGGGGCCACCGGGACAGGGGGGCACCTCACAGACCCACAGCTCATAAAGCTAGGCAGACAAAACTATGACTTTTTGGGTTCTAAAACTGCAGAACTTAGCTGGGCATGGTGACGCAGGCCTGTAATCCCAGCACTTGGGAGGCTGAGGCAGGAGGATCAATGAGAGTTAGAGGCCAGCCTCAGCTACAAAGTGAGTTCAAGCCAGCCTGCAGTGCACAGAGGAACTGTCTCAAAAAGACAAAATAAAAATAAAATAAAATATTTAAAAATATATATATAACTGCAGAACTTAGTAAGAAACCAGTTATTCAAAACTACAGAGTGCCGGGCATGGTGGCACACGTCTGTAATCCCAGCACTCGGGAGGCTGAGGGAGGAGGATCCTTGCAAGTTCGAAACCAGCCTGGGATACAAAGTGAGCTCAAGGCCAGTCTGAACTGCATAGTTAAGACCCTGTCTCAAAAAGACCAAATTTTTTTAAAAAATTAATCTTTATTAATCTTTAGATCGTTAACTCCATGTTACTACTGTTGAATTCTTTTCTATTGTAAGTAAAGTACAGTTGTTACATTTAGTAGGTACTTACTGTATGTCAGTATATGATTTACCTTAGTGTTTATACTACAATTATAGATCTCTTACAGTTGTTATGGTTGATATTGTGTCAACTTGGGGGTGGGTGACTCAGCAGGAAGCCAGGGTGCTTACTTTGTGCACATCCTGAGCCTGTGGAAGAGGAAGGCATGGAGATTATGTGAGAGCTACAGGCCCCCTGGGTGGGGGTAGCCTGTTTACAATGTAAGGGAGAAAAAGAGACTGCTTCCGGCCATTCCTCCCTTTTGCTGGTTGTTTTTGCTGTGCTCTGTTGCCCCGGGGTGTATCAGATTTCTTTTGGCTAAATTCAGGGTCTTTTCTCTACCAGACTCATCATACCCAAAATTTCTCAAAAATAATTAAAGTCCATATATTTGCTTAATTGAGAAAGAAAAAGAGCAAGAGCCTGATCCTAAAATAAAGGAACAGGTTGACAGAATTCAAACAATGTTTAAATTACCTGTTCAAAAAACCACCTGAGGCCATACCTGTAGAATGTACTACTTTTAGATTTAGTTTTTTGGTGTGTGTGTGTGTTTTTTTTTTTTTTTTTTTTTTTGCGGTACTGGGGATCGAACTCAGGACCCTGCGCTTGCTAGGCAAGCACTTATTCCACTGAGCTATATCCCCAGCCCCTAGAATGTACTACTGACAGAGGAGAAATGTAACTCCCAACCTGCTAGATGTCAGGTGTGCTGAGTTCACCTACCCCGAAACCAAAGAGTGAATTCGAATGAACAATGGAGGTTAAGGGTAGGAAAGATTATTCAGAAATAGCTCCTGAGATAAGAGGGGTTCTAAAAGTGGTTTGCCATGGAGGCCCTTCATCAAGGGCGCTTTATACAGCAAAGTCACAATGTGGGTACAACATGAGTCAAACTACAACCAACCAATAGATTACAAGGATAGCCATTTAGCTAATATTGATCCGACAGAGAAGCAAGGCACATAACAAGGGTACATGGAAAGAATAAAGGCACTCTGGGTAAGGGTGGGTCCGGATGCTCTGCTCACCCACCTGAATGACTGATGCCTATCTGGACTTTACAGGACCAGACAATACCAATCACAGTACAGCTCAAGTTATTGCTTACCCCTCAGGGAAGCATGGAGGCCTGGTCACTGCATCTTTCTCTTGAGCCCTGGCCTTGAACAGATGAGCCCCCAGCCACAGTTTTGGGGTGCTGCAGTCTCCTGCACTGACTCTCTCGAGGGCCCAGCCCTGTCTGACTGCCTATGAATTTCTAACTGGCAAACATGAAAAGTGAGACGGGGTACTAATAGGAACGGGATTTCCTTAGGGATGATAGAACTAGATAGGGACGTCGTCTGCACAACATGGTGAATGTACTAACAACTACTGAATTTTGTGCTGAAAGCTGGCGACCTTGGGCTGAGGACGTAGTTCAGAAGCAGTGTGCCTGCCCAGCTCAAGCTCCCAAATTCAATCTCTAACACTGCAGACTAAACAACTAAAAGGTAAGTTTTAGGCTTTGTCAGCTACATCAGTGGAAAAAAAAAAGTTTCATAAAAGCAAAGTATAAGAGCCCCCAAAATGCGGGAAAATCAGAAGGCTCTTATACAGGACACTTTCTAACCCCAAGCTTGTTCCAGGGTCCAAGTTCTACATTTACTGCGGCTCACACAAAACCATGGGTTCCTTGAAGGAAAGGGCCGCATCTTATTCACCTCCGCCTCCCACTGCCTGCGTAGCAGGGATCCTCTGCTTGTTCACTCATTTAACTACTTGTGGAGGTTTACGAGGTACCAGTCATTGTGCTGAAAGTGGACAGCATGCCTCATTCTACTGAGGGGGAATCAGCTACCAAACAACACAGCAAGAACCCCGCTGCCTCCAAGCTGAAAACCACGGTGTATGCGGAGTGGAGGAAAAGCACAGGATGCTATGAGAACACATTACCAGATTGCTGGTTAGTTCCAGGAAGGTTGGCTGCCCCTTGAGGAAACCTCCCGGCGGAAGTGACAATCATGCCCAAACCAGAAGATGAACAAAAACTGGCTGTATTTTCTAGGTGGAAGAGGCCACGGCAGAGGGAGCGTTGTGTCTGAAAGCTGTGAGGCAGGAAGAACCTTGGTGATTTGAGGAACAGAGACAAAGCCAATGTGGTTGCACTGAAGTGAACAACCCAAATGTCCACCAATTAATGACTGTGTAAACCAAAGGTGGTACATCTGTAATAGAATGCTACTTGGCCATAAAAAAGGAAGGAAGCACTGCCACATGCTACTACATGGATAAACCCTGAAAACATGTTAAATTTAAGAAGCCAGACACAAAAGGAGGCATACTGTATGACTCCATTAATATTAAATATCCAGACAGGCAACTCTATAAACAGAAAGCAGAGTAGCACTTGCCTAGAACAGCAAGGGAGGAGACTGCAAATGGACGTGGGGTTTGTGTGGAACTAGTGGTGAAAACATTCTAAAAGTGACAATGGTGATACTGCACACAGAACAGGGACCGACTGCACCCACAGCCAGTCCGCCAGGAACAGCGCTCGGCGGGGTCACACCTGCCTGGCAGGCACAAGGGCCCAGGTTAATTCCTGATACCAAAAAAAAAAAAAAAAAAAAAAAGATGTTAACAAAAGCCACTAAATTACACTTTGTGCTAAACAGGTAAACTGTATGGTATGTGAATCATACGTCAAAAAAGCTATTTTTTTTTTTTTTTTTTTTTTGCGGTACTGGGGATCGAACTCAGGACCCTGCGCTTGCTAGGCAGGCGCTTAGTCCACTGAGCTATATCCCCAGCCCTAAAAAAGCTATTTTTAAAAACACTGCTTAAAAAGTAATTTTTAAAAACGTTATTTCTTTAAACTAGATCACTAGGGGCTGGGGATATAGCTCAGTGGCATAAGCACTTGCCTGGGTAAGCACAAGTTCCTGAGTTCAATCCCCAGGACCTCAAATAAATAAATAAATAAATAAACAAACTAGGTAACTCTCCTTTGCAGAACTGGAGAATGAACGGAGGCCTTCACGCTGAGCTACACTCCCAGACCTTTCACTCATTTTTTCATTTGCAACAAGATCTTACTAAGTCACTAAGCTGTCCAGGCTCCACTGTTCGCTTGCTTGTTTGTTTTTTGAGACAGGGTCTCACTATGTAGTTCAGGCTGTCCTTAAACTCACTATGTAGCCCATGTTGGCCTCAAACTCACAATCCTTCCGCCTCAGCCTCCTGAGTGCTGGGATTATTGGCATGTGCCACCACAACAGGTTCAAAGCCCTTCATTCACTGGAAATGTACAATCTTCCCAGTACAAGTCCCTATCAAGCAGCGAGTTCCTATCTCAAAAAGAAAACAGAAATGCATGATCTTCTACTGCTTCACAAATACTATGAAAATGTAGACGGTAACTTGGTCACCATGCCAAATTAAAATTCATTTTCAATAGGTTGTAGTGGTGCATATCTACAATCCTAGCTATTCTGGAGACTGAGGCCAGAAGATCACATCTTAAATGATGATCCAGCCTGGGTAACACAGCAAGATCCTGACTCATTGAAAAAACAAAAAACAAAAACAAAAAACATGACTTTCAAACAACTATGGAAGACAAAATAACACAGAGTAAAGGGCTATAGCAGGAGGAGGCTGTAAAAGCACAGTCTGAGTGCTCCCGAGTGATACCACCTTGTATTCCATGACGGTTGTCAGGTATGTGCCTGAGGTGCTCTCCCTTTGCTCCAGCTTATACTGCATGTATTTTCATATATACTTCCATTTTTTTAAAGCAGTACATGTTTGCAGTATGTAATGAATGCATTCACCATGGCTAGTTGCTATGTGTACACGACACATCTTAATTCTTTTTAGATCCCCTTCCCTTCCCCCCAACATCTCTGTCTGCTTCCCATTTGCCAAAGACCTTGCTCCCTATTTTCTATTCTCTTTTATTTTGCCCTTTGATTTATTTATATTTTGGGTTTTTCATAGAAGAGAAACCACATGATTTCTCTGCTGTGTGTCTGATTTATTTCACTCAATATTATGGATTCAATGTATACCCATTTTCCTACAAATGACTGGACATTTCTCCTTTATAACACAGTAGGTCTCCCTTGGGTATCAGTGGCACATTTTCTTTATCCTTTCATCTACTGATGGACATAGTGGCTGATTCCAAGTTTCATCCATTATGAATCGTGCTGCCATGAACATGAGCATGCATGGCGCACTGCAACACCATGCCATCACTCTCTGGAGAAGATGCCCACAAGGGGGACAGCCGGGCCCGACAGAATTCCTAACTTTAATTTTTTGAGGAATCTCCACGCTGATTTCCACAGTGGCTGTACTAGTCCCACCAACAATGAAAAGAGGCTCCCTTTGCCCCACAGCCCGTCCAGTGTTAGTCATTTGACTTCCTGGTGACGGCCCTTCTTCTGGAATAAGACAGAATCTCAGTATTGTTTTAATTTCCATTTCTCTACTGGCCAGGGATGCCGAACATTTTTTTCACGGATTTTCGTGCATTTTTTCACTTCTGAGAAGTGTCTATTCATTTCAGTTGCTCAATCTTTGGACCTTTTATTCTAGAGAGGTCTAATTCTTTGAGTTCTTTGTATACCAAGTGTGTTAAGCACTAAGGGATGGCCATTCAACTATCAGAAGAAACTTGAAACCACATTTTATGCATGAAATGTAATTGTCACGTGAGCACCAAGCCTGTTAAGAAAGTATGCACATAAAGGAGAAGAAAGGATACACGTAAGACAAGCAAAACAGAATGCAGAGCAGAGAATATATTTGTTGTTGCTGTCTGTCTGAGACAGGGTTTCACTATGCAGTTCAGGCTAGCTGTGAACTTGCAGCAGTCCTCCTGCCTCAGCCTCCCAAGGGCTAGGAATAAAGGTGTGTGCCACTATACCCAGCCTTTAAGGAAAGAATATAATTGAGCTGAAATATTTCTGTCTGCTTTCCTCCTGCGTGTACATATGCTTCCAAAAAACACCAACAAACAGAATGTTAGAAAATATCAATGAAAACAAAAGACAAACAAGACCCTCCAGCCAGGGACTGGAGATACAGCTCTCTGCAGAGTGCTTGAGCAGCACGCACAGGGCCCCATGTTCAGTTCCCAGCATTGGAAAAAAAAAAAAAAAAATCAATGAGTGTCTCCAATTTGAACTTGGTACATATTTAATCATATACCCCAGACCAAGCCTTAATATGCAGAATCAGTGAAAATAACTAACATTTGGACCAACAAACCTAATCAACCACTAAATCTCACAGAAGAATTAGAGAGCCTCATAAACATGCTGAAGGGGGACAAGTTTTTTTATGCAGCTATTGGGACTAAATAGTGAAAATTATTCTTCATCTTCTTTAAATATTCCCTCTCAGGTAATCCAGATATAGTCCACTGCCAAAAAGGAGTAAGAGAAATAAATCAATAAATAAATGTATGTATGTTAAAAAGGAGTAGCAGAGAGAGGAGGGAGACCCTGAGGGGAGGAAACAAGAACCCAGGAAAGTTTCTTGCTAGATATTTACAGAACTACTTTCTCTCACTGAAGAAGGAATTTAACACCATGAACACTCAGGCGAGGCAAAGTATTTGACAGAAGAGCAACACGTTGTAAACCTCTGAAGCCAACAAAGCAAAGAACAACAAAGTATCAGGAAGTAAATACAGAAACTACTGTATACATAAGAATTAATTCTGGGACAGCCAGCTTCAATGCGACTTGTTTGCAACCACCCAGGCAAAGGCAAAGGAGCCCTACAACAACCTGGAGAAACTGAGCAGACATTAAGCAACACTGGAAACTGAGAGCAGAGACTCAGCTGAAAACACTGAGAAAGAAAATAAAGGACCCACGAGGAGCGCAGGGAGTCTGAGGTTACCAGAACGTTTTTAAAGCAGTTCCATGTTTACCTTTCACCATCATTTCCCACCTGTATCCAAGTAACTGGGGGAGAAAAGCATAGTACTTCTGAAAGAAACCAGGAACCCCTCAAGAGTGCAGGCAAAGGACACGGCCAGAGAAGGTAAGTGGCTCAGGTCCAAACTCCACCTACCCCTAAGAGGCAGACCCCGCCAGGCTCCCCCGGCCAGCCAGAGTTAAGTGGGGGGACGCCAGGGCGCCTTGCAGGATCAGCAGGGAGATCGAGAGAGGCAGGAAGAACGCACAGCAGAGTGCACTTGGCCACTGCTTCAACATTAATTCCTATTTTCTTTGTAAAACTAATGACATTCTCTTAGATTTTGTGCTAATACTCTTCAGTCACTCAAACTGCTATTTTCCTTTTTTTCAACCAAGTAATCTTTGCCAAGTTCAAACCTACACCATGGAAACCTCGGCCATTTTACTTGGGCTACGTGGCTGGCAAAATCGCACCCCAGGTGGCTCAGCAGTGACAAACATTAGCCCACTCTTTCCCCACACCCTCGCTCGCTCCGAGTCAGTTCTCTACGTTCAGCAGCTCCTTCTCGATTTTTCAGGTTCTGCCATATTTTCTCTCCCATTAACAAAACTTTACAATATTAAGATACTCAAAGAACATTTTAAAACTTGAAAGTTCAAAAGGTTTACAAAAATATTACACCGAGGGGAAGAAAAGGAGCAGGGCACAGCACCTCAGAGTCTGAAGCCCCGCTCACACTGATTTTAGCATCAAGAACAAAGCCATTTCCAGATTCCTGAGAATTTTCCAGTTTGCTCTACAATTTTTTTTTTTCTTTTTTTTTGGTCTTTTTGAGACACAGTCTCTCTGTGCAGTTCAGGCTGGCCTTCAGCTCATTTTGTAGCTCAGGCTAGTCTCAAACTCACAATGATCCTCCTGCCTCAGTTTCCTAAGTGCTGGGATTACATGAGCTTGCTACCATGACTAGCAAAAAATAGCTCCCATTCACATGTGGTTGTTTTTTGGGGTTTTTTTTGGTTCCAAGAATCAAACTCAGGACCTTGCACTTGCCAGGTAGGTGCTTGTGCCACTGAGCTATATCCCCAGCCCATGGGTCTACAATATTTTGGTAACAGACAATTGTGTTTATGGTCTGTAATTTTTTAAGATTAAACACATGCACCAGGAATGGTGGCGCAGGCCTGTAATTCTAGCACTTAAGAGGCTGAGGCAGGAGGATCCTTGCAAGTTCAAGACCAGCCTGGGCTACAGTGTAATAATCTCAAGGTCACCCTGAACTTAATGGTGAGACCCTGTCTCAAAAAGACAAAAAAAAAGAAAAAAAAAGATTAAACACACACACAGTAGATGATTGCCGAATACCAGATATAGTTACTTACAACTGCAGACCATGAATGAGCTGCCTGATAAACGAACAAGACAGCAGCAGGAAAAAAACCTCCACAAAATAGTATAGCATCATACTGTGAAGTTTTGGGATCTCGCACATCAGTTTCTATACAATTTGACCAATCATTTTTTTAGGGTTTTTTTGTTGTTATTTTTAGTTTTCTGAGAAAGGCTCTCACTACGTAGCTCAGGCTGGCCTCAGTCTCACAGGAATCCTCCTGCCTCAGCCTCCCCAGTACTGGGATTACAGATGTGCGCCACGACACCTAGCTTGATAAATCATTTTAATGAAATATGATTCTCATGTCATAAAATTCACCATTGTAGCCAGGCATGGTGGCGCACACCTGCAATCCCAGCACTCAGGAGGTAGAAGCAGGAGGATCGTTGCGAGTTCAAGACCAGCCTGAGCTATAAAGTGAGCTCAAGGCCAGCCTGAACTGCATAGCGAGACCCTGTCTCAAAAAGACATCCCCCCCCCAAAAAAAAACCACCCTTGTAAAGTGTATGATGTGATGGAATTTAGTAGATAGCCACTCACAATCAACACCACCGCAAACATTTCCATCATCCCCAAAAGACACTCCAGGCCCATGGGCGGCCACCCAGCATTTGATCTCCCAGTGCCCCCGGCAACCTCAGTTGCCTTTTTCTCTTTTTTTTTTTTGTACCAGGAATCAAACTCAGGACCTTGTGCCAGCCAGGCAGGCACCTGTGCCACTGAGCTGTATCCCCAGCCCTCTCTCTCTATTTGCCTGTTTGGGACATCTCACACAAACAGAATCATACTTCGTGGAGCTTGTGGGAGTCTGGTTCAACCTTACATCTCACTACACATAGCAAAGCGTGATGTACAACATGGTGATCACAGTTCATATAATGCGGCTGCCATGTCCTTAAATTGCTAAGAGTAGGTTCTAAGCATTCTCACTACAAATTCATGGAAGTATGTGAGGTAATGCACATATTACTTTACTGGTCATCCCACAATGTACACTCATTTCAAAATACCATGTTATACACCGTAAGTTTATATAATTTTTATTTTGTCAATTTAAAAATATACACAGGGCTGGGGCTATAGCTCAGTGGCATAAGCGCTTGCCTGGCAAGCACAAGGTCCTGAGTTCGATCCCTGGTACCGGAGAAAAAAGAAAAAGGAAAAATAAATAAATAAATAAAAATATACACAAAGGGGGGAAAGCGTATTTAAGACAAATCTAGTATCACTGGCAGGGAAATACTTTACAAACATCAACTGGGTGTGCTAGCTCCTGCCTGTAATCACAGCACTTAGAAGGCTGAGGCAGCAGGATCACCTTGAGCTACATGGTGAGTTCGAGGCCAGCCTGAACTACATAGAGAGGCCCTGTCTCATAAAATAAAGAAAAGCATATATTAACATATAAAACTTAACATACATACAAATCAGGAAATAGTATCACGAGGCTGATGGTAAAAACTGATATAGATACAAAAAGCACTGCACACTGGGAGGCTGAGGCAGAAGAATCATCACTAGCTCAGCCTGCCTGTGCTGACACCGCTTGCTTGTTCTTTGGTTGGCTTTTGTTTTCGTTCTGAGACAGGGTCTCACTATGTAATGCAGGCTGGCCTTAAACCTAAATCTTGGTAATCCTTCTGCCTCAGCTTCTTGACTGCTAGGATTCAAGTATGCGCCACCATGCCCACCAGTGTGGGCTACGCAGTAAGTTCAAGGACACAATGAACTACACAGCAAGACTCTGTCTCAAAGAAAGAAAAAGTGCTATACAAATGAACACACTATTGTTGTGTTCAGTGCTGATGTGATATTGATGATCTTTGCTGCAAAATTCTGAAAAATATAAGGTAGCCTCTTACGATTCTTTATTTCTCCTTTTCCCCCTCTTGTGATGTTTATAAAGACCCCTGAGCCAGGTGTGACGGTGCACACCCACGGTCCCAGCACCAAGGGTGCCTGCGACCCAAGGCTCACAAGTTTACACCCAGCCTGGGCAATTTAGCAAGACCCTGTCTAAAAAAAAAAATGGTTGGGGATACAGCTGAATGAAAAGGCCCTGGATTCAATCCTCGTAACAGAAAGAGAAAGAGATAGAGACCAAGAGAGAGAGACTAAATTTCATTCCCTATTACTGCAAAAAAAGACACTTAAATACATTTTAAATATATATATATATATAATAAAAATTTGAAGAAACCATAGAAAAATATATAAATAGTTGTGAAAATCAGGGTTTTTGTAAGGTATTTTCTCTTCAATTTAAAAGTATTGCCAGGTATGGTGGTACATGCTATATCCCAGCAAGCAGGGTACTAGTGAGTTTGAGGCCAGCCTAAACTATATAGTGAGTTCAGTGTCAGCCTGAAATAGAGAGCAAGACCCTGTATCAAAAAGAAAAATATTAATGCCAAGCATGTTGGCATACACAGTAATTCCAGTGTTCATGAGACTGAGGCAGGAATCGCCAGTTTGAGGCCATCCTGGGCTACATGGCAAGTTCAATGCTGACCTAGACTACAAAGCAAGACCATGAATGAATGAATGAATGAATGAATGAGTAAAGTATTATTGTCACCTCTGAAAAGGATTTTGTAAAAAATATCGTGGTTGGTGCTATTAGTAGGTAGGAGTAGTACTTCCACAGCTTTTGAAATGAGTATTACTTTCACACCTAAACTAAAGACATGGATAAATAACACGAAGTATGAGCAGGAAAAGTAGAGCCAGGGATACAGCTCAGCGGCACAAGCACCTGTCTGAAAAATAAACTGCACAAGCCCGTGTGTAGTATGATCCCACGCATACGGAAATAACACACCACGTGTGTAAGAGTGTGTGTGGGTATCTGTGGATAATTTTACAAAGTTCTACCAACCAAGCAGAGTGGCACAGCCCTGTAATCCAGCTACTCGAGAGCCTGAGGCAAGAGGATCACAGTTTTGAGGCCAGCCTGGGCTATACAGAAAGATCCCATCTCAAAAAAAGAAAAGATAGAAAATACTAAACAAACAAAAACCTCTACAAAGATATTCACCAAACACTGGCTACTCCTGGAGAATCAAACCAGTCAGTAAAAGAACAAGTCACTTTTTGTACCACATATTTCTTTATTAACCACCTGTTCGATAGCAAGCATGTACTTTTCATAACTTTTGAGACAGGGTCTCACTACACAGTTCAGGCTGGCCTTCATCTCACTATGTAGCAGAGGCTGGCCTCAAACAGTAATCCTCCTGCCTCAGCCTCCCAAATACTGAGATTATAGGAGTACACCACCATGCCCATCTGTTTTGTCTTGTTTTGTTTTGAGACAGGATCTTGCCTGTAGCCCAAAATGGCCTCAAACTTATAGTGATCCTCCTGCCTCAGCCTTCAGAGTGCTGGGATTATAGGTGTGCACCACCACACCTGGCTAGATTATTTGATTCTTTTCATGCATTACATTCAATACTTGGAAAGGCGGGGAGAAGCTGCCCAGTGGTAGGTACCAAGCTACAATTAGACAACAGTAAGCTCCAGCAGGCTACTACACAGCAGGGTGACCACAGAGAGTGATAAAGTATTTCAAAAAGCTGGAAAAGGAGATTTTTAATGCTTTCATCATCAAGCAATGGAAAGTGTTTGAGAAGATTGCTTTAACCCGACTTAAGCATTACATGTATGGAAACCTCACAGGGTACCCCATAAATTTGTACAATTTTTATGTTTTTATGTATGACCTACTCTAAATCTTTAAAAAATTTACACATGAAGTACATTTACACATATGTAAATTTTTAATAAAAACTGAATGTGACAGCAAATTCAACACGTTTTATTTGGCTCCTAAACATGGTAGGTTTCTATAAAATCTTTCCTCAGAATATAATTTAGGAGCAGCATCCAAGTGGTTCCTTGAAAAGTCAGCTGGACAGCCCGCGGGACCATGTTCAGACAGTAAAGACGACTGTCACCCCCTCTCGTGCTCCCTCTCACCGCCTTCAAACCCGCGCTCTCACAGTCAGGACCCAGGGAACCACATTTTCCAAAAGGAACACAGCTCCCTGAGAAAGGACGCGCAGAAGCAAACATAAAAAGCGCGGTCCTCATCGCCAAGGAGCAAACCCAGGCGGACGCATCCGGGAAGTGGGGGAGCGAGGGAGCAGTGCGAGCGCCTCGGCCCTGCTCCCCCCAGACAAATGTGAATTGGGCATGGCGAAGGACCAGCGGCTGGGGTCGTACCTTTTCCAGAATGAACTTGTTTAAGTACGGCATGTAGCCCTGATTGGAGACCGGCCCTTCGTCATCATCCCGGAAGTGCTCTTCCAGGGCCACGGGGTCGTGAGGCACCTTCAGCACCGTGCACAGGTTATGGGACAGCACCTGGGGGAGGGAAAGAGTCGCGTCAAGGCTCCCGCTTGCTAACGCAGGGCACGTCCACGCAGGGAGCACCACGCACTGCTCTCCGCCCTGGGGGAAAGGCGGAGGGTGGACTCGCGCACCTCGAGGCTGAGCATGCTCCACGCCAGCCCTACTTGCTGCCCAGGAACCCCGCGCTCCATCCCCGGTGTGGGTTCCCTTCCAACGAGTCCATATGACACCGCTGCGAGTAACACTCCATGTAGTTCCTTAGTAACTGGCCCACATTCAAGAGAAAGGGGCAAGGCCAGAGAATGTGTTTCAAATTCGACTTTTCCAAGTATAGCATAGTCAGCTGATTAGAGCTTCTCTAGACAAGGAAGCTGGCGCTGGCAGCACCGCCAGACGGGATGGACCTCTCGGGGCCTCTGGGGCTTCCGGCTGCTCATTCACTATGCAGAAAGGACCAGATTAACATACAAACATAACAAATGCTGATGAGCAATCGCTACATGTCCGAACATCTCTGTAATTCTATGACTATAGGTTAAACATCAACACAAGTATACATGAACACAGACCTAAAAAGGAAATCAAGAGTCTGGGCTAGAGACAGAAAAACCTACCTGAGGTACAGTGGTTCCTGGAGGTTGGGAAGGAAGAGAGGAAGGTGGGAAAGGAAGGCTGGCTTTATCCGTGCACACGAGATGCATGTTCGGAAGTATCACACTGAGTCTCTCTAATACATACCGTACCGTTAATAAAAATCCTTAGGAGCCACCAAACTGGTTTAAAGTATATTATATGAGTCTGCATCCCATAGCATAAGTATATAAAGGACCACTACTTACAAAAACCTCAGCGCCCACCTTCATATACAGGAAGCAAAATTCTCTGCTTGAGTTATCTCAGTACTGAGGACATTTCTAAAATAATACTCAAGGGGCTGGGGATATAGCTCAGTGGAATAAGCGCTTGCCTAGCAAGTGCAGGGTCCTGAGTTCGATCCCCAGTACGGCAAAAAAAAAAAAAAAACTTTAAAATAATACTCAAGTCTCTGTCTCACCTGTGCATTATGAACAGGTCCTGTTACATAGGTGAGGCTGCACGCTGATTGATCAACGGGGATCTTCCTAAATGTCAAACCTCAACTTAAAATACCCCCCATTTTTCTCAGTCCTAAGGTTTAACTACTTAACAAGTCACATTCATCTCAGGAACACACTTTCAAGTTCATTAAGCAAGTTACTTCTTCTGCATATACATATTTCAGTTAGGATATTTTTAAGATTTAAAAATTTTAATCTATAAAAAGAACATTTGCATATCTTTTTTCTAAATCGGTTTTGTTTCTCAAAGCATCATTTATGTGGAGATCCTTTTGTACATGCTCTATTGGTTTTAAGGAAGTTAAGTAAGGTAAAGGGGTAAATTTACAAGGAGTTATAAATGCAGTAATGAAGACTTTTATCAGCCCTACAAAACAGGCTGTGTTTCTCAAGCACACATGGTCTGCCAGTAGGGCATTTGAAGAGACCACAGTGAGGACTTTACTGAAGAATTTTGCACTACAGTCAGCAAAATCCTAAATAGACTTTTTTTCCTCTATCTAGTAAAGGCTTGTAGTACTGACCCCAAAGAAGTTTTGTGAGGATCAATTTCTAAACTGTAAAGTGCTCAAATATGAGCAAGTACTATGGAAATGTAAGTTTTAGAGAAATGAAAAGCATACTTCTCAGATGAAGCTCAAAGGTCATTCACATTTTAAAATCATCTGGGACTTTACTAGGTAAAAATTCCCAGCCACCAATTAAACTATAAAACAACATAAAATGTTAACAAACCACGAGGAAGTTACTACGTACTGATATGAGATGATCTCGAAGATAAATTACATGAAAAAAGATTCATAAGAGTATACAGAGTATGCCATGTTTTATGCAAAAAAAAAAAAAAAAAAAAGGAGCAGGCCAGGGCTATAGCTCAGTGGCACAAGCACCTGCCTGGCTTTTTTGATTCCTAGCACCAAAAAAAGAAAAAGGAGAAAAAAATAAGCTGTGGTGGAATACATAAGAAACAAATAATTGTCCACATGTGTGGGTGCACACACCTGTAACGTAGCATTCAGGAGGCTGAGGCAGGAGGACTGCTACTAAGCTCAAGGCCAGCTTGCGCTACTTAGTGAGTCCAATCTGAATGACATAGACCCTGTTTTTTGGTTTTTTTTTTTGGTACCAGGAATCAAACTCAGGACCTTGTACTTGCCAGGCAGGCATCTGTTCCACAGAGGTATAGCGCTGACCCAACTCTGTCTCAAAACAAACAACAGAAACAAGTTACTTCAAGGAGAAGGGCTTTAGTCAGTGAGAGCCCAGGGACAGAAGACAACCTTTTTGTTTTTTTTCCTGTATCAACCTTTTTAAAGTATTTTTTGGGAAAAAAATCTATTTAAAAATGGACTATTTGGCCAGGCGTGGTGGCACACACTTGTAATCCCAGCACTCAGGAGGCTGAGGCAGGAGGATTCTTGCGAATTCAAGACCAGGCTGGGCTACACAGTGAGCTCAAGACCATCCTGAACTGCATAGGAGACCCTGTCTCAAAAAGACTATTTTTAGAATGGACTATTTACTAAAACATTGAAGACAATATTTTTAACCAGGCAGCCAGAGCTCACACAGCTACATCTACTTACCTGCAGCTTGCTCTTTCCCTGCTGCATTAAACCCGCTCCCTAGAGACAATGTGTGAGAGGAACACAGACTGCGGGGAGCCGGGAGGAGTGGAGGAGGTGCTCAGGAGGCAAGAGGAAAGCGATGTGCCTCCGCCCCTTCGGAGAGGACGAGGATTTTAACCCAGCGCCTAAAGGGTAAATAAGGACAGTTCTGGGTCGGAACACTGGCACCTGGAAGATGGCCAGGTGGGAAAGTGAAGATAATGAAGAAAGCCCTCAGGAGACGGAAAGGGCGCCGCACTCTGCCCCGCCGCCCTGTCCTCTGCCCAGGCGCTCACCGGCCCTCCTGCCAAAGTGCTGGCTGGCCTCAGACGGCATGCCGCCGCTCTTCCGTCGCACAAATGGTTAGGCACTGGCTCACAAGGTTAAACATACTTTTTTAAAAACTAAGGTTACTGCGCAGAACTGGGACCTGAACAGAGGCTTTATAATCGCTGCTTCAACACTCTCAGCTAACAAGTAACATCATGTATTCAGTTGTCCAACATCAGCAATGCTATGTGCAAGTGCTTACCTTCATTCGGTAAACCTATTTAAGATTTGAATTCCAGACTTCAGTAATGGACAACTGATCATCACTCTAGGGGTTAAAACACCCAAATCTGTTAACTGTCAACCCAAATTCATTTCATGAATTCAGCAGGAAGAAATATAATGTAGATTAGTACATCAACTTTTAATTTCCATTGTTAGTACAGCCCCAAGATAGAAAATAGTTGTCAAACAAAAAGCAACAAAATACCGGACAGCCTGTATCCCAGCACTCGGTAGGCTGAGGCAGAAGGATCACTCCAAATTCAAAACCAGCCTGGGCTACAAAGTGAGCTCAAGGCCAGCCTGAACTGCAGGGACCCTGTCTCAAAAGAGACAAAAAAAAAAAAAAAAAAAAAGGCACAACAAACTATGACAAAAGAAAATGTATTTCTCTGAGGTTCCATCTCACCCAAGAAAGAACAGCTATAATCAAGAAAACAGCTAATAACAAATTCTGAGAAGGCTTCGGGGGAGAAGGAACACTTCCCCACTGTTGGTGGGAGTGCAGACTGATGCAACCACTGTGGAAATCAATGAGGACACTCCTCAGGAAAGGAGGACTAAGGGGCCACGGATTGAGCTCTGTGGCACAGCACCTGCCTGGCAAACATGAAGTCCTGAGTTCGAGTCCTGGTACAAAAAAAAAAAACTAGCACTAAACGTTCCATTCAACCCCACTATTCCCCTTCTTGGTATCTTCCAGAAAGAACTGAAAGCGTCACACCACAGCAACACATGCACACCGATGTTTAAAGTGGCACAGTTTGTAATAGCTAAATCTTGAAAACAGCCCAAATGCCCATCAGCTGATAAATGGATAAAGAAGATATGGTTCTTTTATACAACAGAGCATCACCCTACCATAAAGAATAAGCTTGAGATGTTTCTAGGTTAATGGACGCATCTTGAGAACATACTCGTAAGTGAAATAAATCAGATACACTTTTAAATAATGCATTGTTTCTTTGGTGTAAGAAATTGAAAGTGTGAATAAGGACCAAAATATTTAATAGATATTCTGAAATAGGGGAAAATGTTCAGAGAGGGGGAGGGGGGAAAGGAGAGGGAAAAGTACAAAAAAATGAGAAAAGAACAAAAAAATGGAAACAAAGCTTTGCAGTGGGAGGGGGGAAAGGTTGAAGGGAAGGGAGGGGAATGAAACAAGTAAGAGATCGTGTACAGGTGCAACTTCTCTGATGAATGTGATCATTAGGGATACCTAAAATGTACCAATAGGGCTGGAGAAATAGCTCAGTAGCATATGCGCCTGCCTGGCAAGCACAAGGTCTAGAGTTTGATTCCCAGTACCCCCCCAAAATAAATAAATTTAAAAAATTTTTAAAGTACCAATAAAATCTGATTAGAAAAATTAAAAAATAAAGATTCAACTTTAAAAAATAGAATGTACCAATAAAATCTGATTGTAAAACAAAAAAAAGAAAATGCATTTCTAAAAGTGTAGAAAATTGTTTTGTTAATGTTTTGTTTGATACTTAGAACTGTTTACTAGCAATTTTTTAAAAGCCTAGACAGTATTTCAAGATTTTTAAAATAAAAATAAAATGTACAGCCAGGCACGGTGGTGTGCAGTGCACAGAAGGTTAACACAGAAGGGCTGTGAGTCTGAGCTCAGCCTTGGCTACAGAGCAAGACTCTGCCTGGGGGGGGAGGAAAAAGAAAAGAGGAAGAGGAGGAAGACGAAAAGAAGAAGTAGCAGGAGCAGCACCCACCACTGCCTCAATTCTGATGGCCAGAATATAAACTAGAGTAACAACAGGAAAGTCCTACAAACTTATACAACACAGCCGGGTATGTAGCTCAGTGGCACAAGCGCCTGCCTGGCAAGCTCAAGGTCCTGAGTTCGATTCCCGGTACAAAAAAAAAAAACTTATACAACAATCTTTTTAGACTAAACTCACACTATCAGTTTACTTTAGTCTCTACACTGCTGTTTCACAGACCAAGAGGCTAAAAGCAGGGATCAGAAGATATGCCTTAGCCAGGTGTGATGTTCAACCCCTATAATCCCAGCACTCAGGAGGCTGAGGCAGGAGTATCACTGAGTTTCAGACCAGCCTGGGCTACGTAATGTGTTCAAGTCTAACCTGAACTACAGCAAGACCCTGTCTCAAAAAAGAACAGCAACAGTAACTGTCTCAGCTAGCAGTGTTATGAACCATGAATCTGGGGTTTGAACACAGACCTCTCAGTATTCTACCCTTTCCACACTGTGCCATCTCCCTCTCTTTCTGGAAAAACAGCCCTGCCTAGCAAAGCCGGCAGTGGACACACTCATGTTTCTACACTGCGGGGATGGGCCAGGCTCCCCCAGAGCCCCCAGTCAGCTCCCCGGAACCCAGTGCGATGACTTCAGCAGCACCAAGGAAAACCCTCTGCTAAGGAACTCGACCTCAAAGGTGGGGCCACTCCTCTACCGAGCTGTCTCCCAGCACCCTCCTTGGGGAAAACCAGCCAAGAGCCATCTCTCTCCAGATGAGGAAGCTGAAAAGCATATCAAGACAAAAGCAATCAGAAGGAATGAGGACAACAGGTTCTCCATCTGTACAAGGACTGACCCCAAATCACTCTAATCAGGGTGTCTGCAAGTTTCCTGAAAACCCTGAACTTACCCTACTGCCTGCCCTCAAAAGGCCATCTCTGAGCACCCATGTGATTGCTAAGCCACTCTGCTCATTCTCTGCCCTGAGAAATAAAGCACTGTTACACAGTGAAGGACCCCGACCCATCCCAAGCTAGAGACTCCCTCTCCCCGCTGGGGGCGCTGGCTGCTGGGGGCACTGGCTGCAGCAGGGGGTGGGCAGCTTCTCAATGAGGTGAGAGAGAGCTGGGGAGCCCTGCCTGCTGTGCTCCAGCGTTTCCACCCCTCTGAAGCACGCTGCCCCCGCTATCAAGAAAATGAAATCACCAAGGGCAACGAAACAGTGTCTTAAACACATGAGTGCTTGACGTGCAGCTTCCTCCCCATGTAGAGATTCTAAGAGGTTCTTTGAAATGTCGCCAGGACACACATCATGTCCCTCTACCGGATGTGCGTGTAGAATGGGCAACACTCAACACTGGGGGGGGGGGGCGCACTCTATTCCAAGGGCTTATCTGAACCCACACAATTACAGAACTGTGATTCACAATGGGCCCTCTTTTTTAAAAACATGAAAATTCCTGTCCCATTTATAAAATTTCAAGCTAATGGCGAATTACTGGAAAATTCTTCCAAACAATGAGCCCGAATGACCAATTTCCTACCCTAGGAGCATTGTCTACTAGGAGTCCTGCCGCTTTCCTCACGGGTCAGGGTGCCCCTCCTCCCAACAGCCGTTAGTTCTGCTTCTCACTGTGTTTGTGCCCCTTGCTCTCTCTTAAATATCTTTACTCTATTCGGCCTCAAAAATCTGTGGACGCTACCGGCTCTCAGTCCCTGAGTACCACCCCTCAGCATCCACCCAACACCTTCACCAAACAAACCTTCAGTCCTGCTCACACGGTCATCCCCAAGCACCGGCAGAGGTAGAACCCAGGGCAGTATCTGAGCTCCACACTGAATCATTCATCTGCACCCAGAGTCGAAAGCCAGCTAAACAAGCTTACTGAGCCCCATAACACAGCCGAGAGCCCTCCTCCTTCCCCGGAGCCCCACCTCCGTGTCTGCCAGAACAAACGCTATCCCTTCCTGGATCCCTCAGCGCGCAAAACCAAGCCAATCTCTTTCTACTCTGCTTCCGAAGCCATCTGTACCTGCTGTGTTACACGACCGCGTGTGAGTCTCTCTCCCACAAAAGTGTAAGTGTCTGAGCAAGGCCCATGCCTCACCCACCACCCACACCCACAGCAACCAGCCATAATAGCTTCATAATGATAACAATCCTCAAAAATACCTTCTCTCTCCTTAGCCACACATGAAAACAGGCCTAGCTGGGCGTGAAGACAAAGGCCAGCACTCTAGGAGGCTGAAACAAAGAGATCACAAGTTCAAGCCCAACCTGGGCAACTTAGCAACTCTGGGAGACCCTGTCTAAAACTGAAAGAGCCAGGAGGAAAGGGGTGGGAGAGCAGTACACACGGAAGATGTGCATTACGATGTGTTACGTACCTGTACCAACACCCCACAATGAATGTAATCATGCACTGCAAACGTGTACTAATAAAAATAAAATTTTTTTAGAAACACAAAAGCCATTAAAAAATTAATGGGCTGGGGGTGTAGCTTAGAACAAAGGCCCTGGTTTCAATCTCTAGTACCAGCAAAAAGACACTGGGCCCTGGAGCCTGGCTCTGGTCACAACGTAATTAGTAACAAGGCAGGGACCAGACCCCAAGCTCGTCCCGTGATGCCTTGCGCTGGAAATGCACCACCCCCACCTCATCACATTCTTCTGGGAGAGGTCATTCTTCTGAAGCTCAAGGAAACCTTCAACCAATCCAGCCAAAGAACCATTCAATCTATTCAGTTCCACAGGCTAGTGACACCTCCAACACCTAAGCCCAACTCAGCGAGTCAGGAAACTAGCTATTTCTTTTTCTGTCCTTCACAGTGACTAGCAGGAGGCTAAGGGAGGACTAAAACAGATTAAGGCCCAGGATCCAAGTCAGAAGCACCTGTCGATAGATAGGCTTCTATGAATAGGAACTACAGTGGATGTCACTGGTTTACATTCCAGCTGAATCACTTTTTAGTAAGTTATTTTTGGTAATTCCTCAACTTAGTCCTCTTCAGAAAGCAAGTACTGGTAAATTTGATGACAAGAATTTTTAAATTCATCTTTAAGAAGAACACCTGGATGGGCAAGGTGTCGCAAGCCTTTAATTCCAGTTACTCACGGGGCTGAGGCAGGAGGATCACAAATTCAAGGTCAGCCTGGGCAACACAGTGAGACTCTATCTTAAAATAAAAAATAAAGGTTAGGGATGTAGTTCAGTGGCTGAGCACTCCTGGGTTCAATTCTCAGTACTAGAAAAAAAGATGATGATAATGAAGACGCGCTAAATTTAAAAAGCTATTACCAGGCTGGGCGAGGTGGCGCACACCTGTAATCCCAGCACTTGGGAGGCTGAGGCAGGAGGGTCACTTCAAATTCAAGGCCAGCCTGGGCTACAGTGAGTTCAAAGCCAGCCTGAACTGCAGATCAGTCCCTGTCTCAAAAAAAAAAAAAAAAAAAAAAGCTACTGCCTCCAATATTCAAACTACTCTTAAAAATTAATAAAGGAAGATCACATAAAAAAGGACACTAGGCATAAATAGAAAATTCCCTAAAGAAACTAAGACTATTAATGTTTTCTTCTTTCATTTGTGAAAAAAAAAAGAAAGAAACTACAATAAAAAATACAGACTCTTGTAAACTCAGGATGGGATTTTGGGGACCAATAACTTTTCTTTTTTTTTTTTTTTTTTTTTTTTTTTGGCGGTACTGGGGATCGAACTCAGGACCCTGCGCTTGCTAGGCAAGCGCTTATTCCACTGAGCTATATCCCCAGCCCCGGGACCAATAACTTTTCGACTGCATGTTTAGGCTGAGGCAAAAAGTCATCTGTTGGGTATGATTTCCGGTACGCCTCTGTATTATCATGTCTCTACTAAAAACTCTAAATATGGTTTGTTATTACACCACATTTTACAAAGAAACCATGCTTGAAGAGTTCCAAAGTATACCTACTATAGAAAGCTTGTCCTCTGAATGAATATTTTGTTATGTAGAATTTCGTATCTTGCAGTCTTGTATATCATAGGAAAAGATTAAATTCCATTTTTTTTCACTTCAGAAAATAAACACAGGAAAAACCTGTAACCTCACAGTAACCAAAAGGATGCAGAGTATTTAAACTTTTTTTTGCCTGAGTGACAAATACCTGGTATTTGAGCAGACAGATACGGGATAGTAAAGACAAACAATACTTACCCAACACTAAAGAAGTTACTGAGCACATATTCTCAACCTCACAGCTGCTGATCTTTTGTTTAGGGGGAAGGGAGGTGTTCTACACATTGTAGGGTTTTTTAGCAGCATCCTTGGCTAAAAGCATCTCAAAAATTTGTAAATAAAAGAAAGGCCAGGGCTGGGGATATAGCTCAGTGAAATAAGCGCCTGCCTGGCACACGCAAGGTCCTGAGTTCAATCCCTGGTACCTCAAAGAAAAAAAAAAAAAAAGAAAGGCCAACCCCCAGGTGTGGTGGCACACTCCTGTAATCCTAACCCTCAGGAGGCTGAGACAGGAGGATTGTTGCAAGTTCAAGACCAGCCTGGGTTACAAAGTGAGCTCAAGGCCAGCCTGTTTCAAAAAGACACATAAAAAAATAAATTAAAAAAATAAAAAGGAAAAGGGTAAAATAAAGTATGACAGGTTAACACAGTGAAACAGTTCACAGCTATGATAAAGGTTAGTGTCTGTATCTGTAACAACCGACACAGATGTCCCTAACCCAGTGTGTAAGAAAACAGCACATGAAATACATTTCCACTCATATGAAAAGATGCATACGTCTGTGTATCAGTACATGGGGAGGGGGAGGGATGCGTTACGAAAAACTAGCCACTGGAAAGTTAAATGCATCTGCCTTTACTGGTAGAATTTCAAGTATTTAACCTCTGCCTCTTAGTATATTGTTTGAATAGTCTATTATATGTTCTTTAGATCTGAAAAAGCTTTTATATTTACAGAAATGTAAAATTCAAATACAGCCAGGCATGGTGGTGCATGCCTATAATCCCAGCCCTCTGGGCTGGAGGTACAGCTCAGTGGGCTAAGTGCTTGCCGCTGAGCACTAGGGCCCTGAGTTCGATCCCCGGTCCCGAAAAAAAAAAAAAAAAAATCCCAGCCCTCGGGCTACATAGTGAGTTCAAGGCCAGCCTGGAGTACAAAGCAAAACCCTGTCTTAAAAAAAATCAAATAGCACTGGGCATTCACTACTATCTGAATGTATTCCCCAAAATGTATGCCGTAATCACCAATGTAATATTAAAAAGGTGGGGCCTCTGGGAACCCTGACTGCCTGCCAGCTGGCCTTCCTTCTTCAGTGCTGGGACCAGAACTCAGGCTCTGATGCATGCTAGGCAAGTGGCACATGCCTGTAATCCCAGCACTCAGGAGGCTGAGGCAGGAGGATCACCACGAGTTTTAGAACAGCCTGGGCTACAAAATGAGCTCAAGGCCAGTGAGACCCTGTATCAAAAGACAAAAAGAAAAAAAAAAAAAAAAAAAAAAAAAAAAAAAAAAAAAAAAAAAAAAAAAAAAAAAAAAAAAAAAAAAAAAAAAAAAAAAAAAAAAAAAAAAAAAAAAAAA
>PVLD010023557.1:0-27159 GCA_004027595.1 Dinomys branickii | reverse complement strand
CCAGTGCAAATTCCCTACTATCTTCTCTATAATTTGGTATTTCCTTTAATGTTTTTGTGTTAACTAATGTGAAGATAACTATGTAATACAACATCCAGTGCTAATTCCCTACTATATTCTGTATAACTTTGTATTTTCTGTGTTGTTTATGGCTTTTCTGGTTCATATGTCTCCATTCTTTTGTCTTTAAAATAAAATTTAAAAAAAAAAGTTCTGTACAGAGTTTGTAAGTTTCTGCAGGGGGTGATCATTGCTATTTTCTTAAGGATTACTAATTGTTTTAACAAATATTTGAAATAAAGACTATATACAAAGACAAAAAATTAAAATTTTAAAAATTAAAAAAATTAAAATTCCACGTTGAATATGGTGGTGTACCTATAATGCCAGCATCTGGGAGACTGAGGCAGGAGGATTACTGCAAGATCCAGGCCTACCTGGCTACACAGTGAGCTCAAGGCCAGCCTGGACTACATAGCAAGAGTTTGTCTCAAAAAAAACAAACAAAACAATGTTCCAGGGACTATGCTTCACCCCAGACCAACTAAATCAGAATATCTGGGGCAGGACCAAAGCCAGCAGACTTTTAAAAGCTAATTCTAAAGTGCATCCAATGTTAAAAAACAGTAGACTGGATCATCTCTAAGACGCAGGATAGAGAAAAACATCGACGTATAATTACATCTCGGCGGGGTATTTTTTTTTTTTTGGTTGTTTGGTTTTTTTCAACTTCTTCAGACAGTGTTCTACTATGCAGTTCGGGTTGGGCTTGAACTCACTTTGTAGCCCAGGTGGGTCTCAGATAACAGTGATCCTCCTGCCTCCGCCTCCCAAGTGCTGGGATTACAGGCGTGTGCCACCATGCCAGGCCTACAAACCATTATAGAAGTATTATGTACAGTAATGACTACCATTTATGGAGTGACAAGTGTCAGACATTTCACCAAGAGCTCTCTATATGCTATTTAACATTCATAGTACATGTATGGAGTAAGAATTTAACAGAAGAAATCAACTTTAAAAGATTGTCCTTTTAGAATACCTTTGCCAGGCACCATGTAGCCAGGTTTTGGAGCTACCTGCACATAGATCTCTCTGATGCCCCAGATAGAAACTTAACCATTGCAATTCCTTTTTTGTGTAATTCCTTCATGGCACTGAAATTTGTTTGTTTGTTTTTAATCCTTACTCCTTAGAGGCTAATGTCAAAATTCTAATACCTACAAATGAGTGGAATATTTCTGTAAATTTAAGGGCTTTCACTGTATTTCCAGACAAGAATTTCTGGCTAAAATTGGTCAGTTTGTAAAAATGGGTTATAACTAATACTTTTTTTAAGGAAATTAACAATGGTTAGTATATTGGATATTGTTATCTTCAAAGTAGTTGCTCAGATGACCAGATATAGGCATGCAAAACTGATCAAACAATGTAAGCACTAACGGTTCCTTTCAATGAGCTAATAGAAATGAGTAGTACAGTTATCTTAGCTATCGTGTGTGTGTGTGTGTGTGTGTGTGTGTGTTTCTCCTTTGCTGCTTCCTTTCCATATATATTTTTTCCCTTCCTTCTTTTCTCCTTTCCTCCATCCTAGTTGTTCTTTCCTTTTGAGAAGTTTCTTTCCCTTTCACAATATCTATTGCACCTTTTGGATCTTATGTACTCTGTTAGTTCCCTACACTAGGGATACAATACGATGTTTACACATGTGAGTCTGATTTATTTCACTTATGAATGTGGTCTCTCATTTTTTATTCAGTATTTTTATACTGAGAAAGTTGGTCTTGGAGCCCAAGGGCACGGAAGAAATAAATGTGAGATGCTGCCCTCTTGTGGCACGTTTCCGAAGGCCAGGGGCGCACTCCAGAGTCCTAGCCAGGCCGCCCTCTGCCGTCCGTCTGTGCCCTTCCCACCAGCAGCATCGATGATCTACACCCCAAGCACTCATAGTATTGTTAAAAGATCAAGTTAAAACACATGTGTCAGTCCCTGGAAAACTAGGCATTTGCCAAATATGACCAGCCCTGGTTCTCCATGAACGTGTGTGCTGCCATGGGTACTGCAAGGCCAGACCCCTCTCACTGGGCCTCACCAGTACTGACAACGTGCTGTGATCCCGGGAGCCTAATGCCCTCAGGTTCTGTCTCACCTCACCCTGACCCTGTCGCCCCACCACTGGGTGACTGACTGACACAGGGCTGGACTCCCTCTCTGCCTCCCTCCCCACATTCTCCCCTTAGTCTGTTCAGTCCGTTGGTTTCTCCTTTGCTGCTTCCTTTCCTGAAAGGCTCCCCTAGACAATCACACAGTTTACTCCCTCACTTCCACCAGTTCCGGTTCAGATATCTCAAGGCCTTCCTTGCTGCCCCACGTTACTACATTTAAGCGGCATGAACACCCACAGCCCCGCTTTCCATACCTGTCAGCCAGCTTTCGGGTATTATAGCAAATACCTGAGACACACCACCTAAAAGAAGAAAACGTTTATTTTGGCTCATAGTTTTGGAGATTTCTGTGCACCATGGATGGTCCCCACTGCTTTTGGGTCTACAGAAGGAAGAACGTAAGGCAGGAAGAGCTCGGCGCAGTAAAGCTGCTCTCTTCATGGTGACCAGGAAGCAAGGGAGACAGAAAAAGGTTTGGTCCTCAGCTTCCCTTCAAGTCCCATGACCTCCCAGCAGCACCACAGGCAGGCAACCAAACCTTTAATACAAGTCCCTTCCCCAACATCAGGTTAATAGTATCCCTTAGTTATTGCAGGCAGATCAGGTCTGCAGTCTCCCAAACAAGGGTGAAGTCTAAATAAAAAGAGGCAAGTGTCATGATTTCTGAGCTCTACGGGGATCAACCTTCTCTGGGTGGCCTGCGCTTAGTTATCACAAGGGAGGGGAGTACTCACAAAGGGTGGAACCACGCAAGGACTTCTCCAAGTGAGGTATTAAATTAATCCACCCAGGAGTGAGATGTCAGAGGCTACAGTCTTTATCTAGTTGAGGTTGGAGCCTGGTGTCCCTAACTGTGACCTTGTCTTATCCTTTGAGGCTTTCCAGCTTCATCCACCATGACAGGCCTCAGTAGGGATTAGTGACTCACAGAGGTTCACTTACTATGAGTCCACCACCCATCTCCAGACAAGGAGCCTAGGCCTTGGACAGACTCTCAAGTAAACACGAAAGGCTCACTGGTTCATTTAAGTCCTGCTCAGGACTACTTCATAGTGGTTTCCCTCACCCTAAAAGGGGTACATTCAAGACCCGAACATTAACACTCCTTTACCTTGCTTAGTTTCAATCTATAGCACCTCTAGCCACTCATACTACGTATCATTTTGTGACTCCCTGCCCCAACTTCCTGGGGACAGGAATTTCATCTGTGCCTTGTACCTCCCACAGTGTCTGGCCCACACTAAGCACTGAATATTTGTTGAGAGAATGAACAAACGCTCTGGGTAAGAGAATCTGTCCACATTGGCCACCAAGGCAGTTCCTGGGGCACCAACTCTCACAGATTCAACAGTCACTGGGAAGTTTCTGAAATATGCATATTCCAGGACCCTGTCCTTAAAAGACTGAACAGGGTCCATAGCTCATACAGGTGGTATTTTTCCATTGTACAAACAGTGCCTGTGAAGATTTTTTCTCCTGTTCAGGTTCCATCTGTTCCCAAACCCAAGAATAATCTTTTTATATTCTTTATTTTCAAATTCACCATTCCTAGCTAGCTTCATATCTCCCACCCCTAAAACAACCCGGCAATGCTGCTACAACCCTATGAGTCTTTGGAACCTGCTTGTGTTGAAAGAGCGTAGTAAAACCTTGGGTTCTGAGTGACTTGTTCTGCAAGTGTTCCACAAGATGAGCACACAGTTCTAATAAATTTAACCTGATAAACAAGCAAGGCCTTGCAGTATGAGCTATGTGACTCCAAACACCACACGGTGACTACAGAGCCAGTGGTTCCTTTCCCTCCTCTCCCCCTCTCCCCTGTTCCCCTCTCTGCAGGGTTATGGGTGATCATCTCCCCAAAGCAACATACCACGGAGGAGATCATCTGCAGAGCAGGAGGAGGGAAAGGTGCAGGAACCCCGCCCTGCAAGTCAGATTAGGCAGAGGTGTAGAATGTGGGAAACAGGGCAAAATTTTGTAGAAAAGCACCCCCTGCGGAAGGCGGGAGCAGTGCCCGTGATGGATCTGTTCAGCAACAATGCAATGTGACACTTCTGTGAAACCCTCAAAAGGATGCAGAAGCAAGTGTCACAGACAGGTTCCTTGTTACAGCTGCCCATTCCGCCGACTCAGCAGATAGCGGGGGTTCTGTCGGGGACAGTGAAAGTTGTCCCACACAATAACTCTCTTCTTTCTCGTCTCCCTCACTTCATGGAGGTTTTCAAAGGGAAGTGCAGGCTAATGTATTTTTCTTTATATTTTGTATTTTCTTATTTTGTGTTATATTACAGCACCATAATCATTTTTGTATGAATAGTTTTGCATTGTAGAACGAATCAATTGAGTTTCCGTTATTTCCAATGGGGAAATTGGCTTTGATGTACAAGTGCTTTGGATTACAAGCATGTTTCTGGAGTTATGGTTTCACTGTACAGGCCTCGCCTCTGCGGATCCTCCAACCATCCACTCGTGATTCTGCCTTACACCTCACATCACCCAGAGCTGTCAATGGCTCTATCATAACGATTGTGACGATGTTGCGTTGATGCTGTGGATAGATGTGGGTTTACCCAGAATCTCCATGGGAATGTAAGTCATAATTTATTTGCTGGTAATTTACCGTTTCAGATTTTACAGCATATATCTAGCACATACACACGCTTTCCAACTATGTTTGTTCTTAATTCTTTAGGCTGTAGTTACTGTATTACTTGAATGCAAACTTTTCTAATGTCGATGGTACCCTCGCCTTCCAGCAGGGGGTAAAGAGATAAACAGTCCATCCTGTATAAGGAAGTTTGTTTATTGTCTGGCATGGTTTAATACTACCCAGAAAAGGCAAGAAAGAATCAATCTGAAGGGCCTATTGGGGTTGCAGGACAACAGTTTGAAAGCTCTTAGAGGAGAAAGGTCCAACAATGCCCCGAGGATTGCCTGACATGGGCAGACCTCATGGAGTACCATCCTTGATGGCAACAGTAGGGGACATCTTGAGTAAAAGATGCCTTCCACTGCCACAGTCAGTGTTGGGTACTATACAGGAGGCGGCACTATGGTCAGAGCACAGACAGGCGAGGGTCAACGCACAGGCCCCGCATGTGCAATCCCAAAGCTCAGGTTAGTGGTAGAGAGGAAGCAGAAATTCCAAGACATATGAACAGGAAGACTAAGTACTAAGGTGCCCAGTGAAAATCCTCCAAAATCTGCATGGGCACCATTCCAATGACCCAGTCTCATATGCTCTGTAAAAGAAATATTGCCTGGGACAGCGGCAGTGATCTGAATTTGAATTGGGGTCTGGCTACTGACCTCTGAGACAACTCCAGAGACAAGTTCTGGAGCTCCTCAGGACTTCTGGCCAACTTTATGTACTGCAAGGAAGATCTCAGAGCAGCTAAAGGGGAGAAAGTGGGTTTGGAGCACCCCACCTAGAGAACACTTCCAGTCCTGGCCTAATCTAGCCCAGTGGGGTTGACTTTGAAAATTTCAAGGTAGGTGCTCCACAGTAGGGAAGAGGAATAGCCCTGTCTGCCCAGGGCCAAGGGCAGTGCTGCACTAGAGCAAAGATGAATATATTGGCAGCTTCCCAAAGTGTTTATATATTCATATAAACAGAATCATGCTGTCAGACTTGCTTCTTTCACTTTATCAGTAAATATTTAAAATTCATCTCTGCCCTGTTTACTTAGCTTAGTACCACGCCCCCTGCCTGTGTGTGTGGTGTGTGCGTGTGTGTGTGTGTGTGTGTGTGTGTGGCTAGGGATTGAACCATGGCCCCACACATGGTAGACGACATACCCGTGAGCCACACTCCCAGCTTTATCCCTTTACAAAATAATAATTGTGATACATTACAAATGAACACAATTTACCCTCTTAACCACTGAATACCCACGCCAACCCGATGGTACCATACACATCAGCATTGTTGCACAACCATTACCACCAGCCATCTAGGGAACCTTACAAAGCTGACACTCACCGGTATGGGTTGCTTCTACTTTGACTGTTGTGAATAGCTTTGCTATGGACATGGTGTACACACACCTCCTAGAAACCCTGCTTTCAGTTCTTTGTGGTGCATATCCAAAAGTAAAATCGCTCAAGCCTCCAGTACGTGAAATAGCTTGGTTGTAGGCTATTCTGTTTAACTTTTTTTGAGGAACTTCCATATTGGTTTTCACAGCAGCCACACCGTTTTTACATTCCCACCGAGAGGGCCCAAGGGATCTAATTTTATCGCTCTCTTGCCAGAAAAAGTTTGAACAGTAGCCTTTGCTTTTGTCTTTTTGAGACAGGGTTTCACTATGCAGTTCAGGCTGGCACTGAACTCACCTTGCAGCCTAGGCTGGCCTTGAACTTGCAGCAGTCATCCCACCTCAGCCTCCTGAGCGCTAGGATTACAGGCGTGCGCCACCATATGCCCAGCTTTGCTTTGCTTTTTTTTTTTTTTGCAGTACTGGGGATCGAACTCAGGACCCTGCGCTTGCTAGGCAGGCGCTTATTCCACTGAGCTATATCCCCAGCCCTGCTTTGCATTTTTTAATGATTAGTTTTGTTGAGCATCTTTCCTAGTGCTTACTGGATATTTCTATATTCTCTTTGCCCAACATATACACAACCACTTGGTCCTTTTTATTTTTTTGGACACTTAGGTTGCTATTGCTTTTAGTCACTGTGGATAGCTCATACCTTTTCATCACGGGCACTCTCCCACTGGATGATTCTAACTGTATAAATCCCTGGTGTGGGGTGGCTGAGCTAAAGAACAATCTCTGTAACAGCCCATGTTCTACCCACCATCACCCCTCCCTTCTGACTGGCTCACAACCCTCGAGCAATGTTTGAGGACTCCGCTTTGCCTTTCTCTGTGGCTTCTTCCCCAAGATGCTTCAAAAGTCACATGTAAGTAAAGCCCTGAGCCCTCCTCTGTCAGTCCTCCAGCAGTGCCCGGCTACTGAGGAGAGAGCACAGGCTCCTGCTGGTGACCCTGCTAGGCAGAAGGAACGGAAGAATAAAGCAGGAGTCACTCATTAGTTGCAGAACTGGGTTCCTTTTTTATTTTGTTTTGTTTTGTTTTTTTGAGACAGTATCTCACTTTGTAGCTCAGGCTGACTTCAGACTTGTGATCCTCCTGCCTCAGCCTCCTGGTGGGATTACAGACACGTATCACAATGCCTGGCTCCTGGATCTAGCTTTCTTAAGGGTGCTTGTGAAGTTCTTTCACTGTGCACCAGTACCAACTTAGGTCTGAGTATGGTGAGAAAGAACACCCTCCTCCGCTGTGCACACACAAGTTTACGTGATTCAGGTAAATTCAGGTGGGTGGCAAGGATGTGAAAAGCCTAGGACTCACTGTCAGCCTGTCTTCTGAGGCTCAGAAAAGCTGCCCGTGTGCACTGCCCTTTCAGGACACTGGAAAGAAAGCACTTGGTTTTATACTCTGGAAGTAACATGATCCACTGGCCCAAAGCATTGAAGGGTGTACTGTTTCCAGGGGAGGCAGAGCCAGAGCTCAGGCTCTGTTCCGACAGTGGCCTCTTACCTTGAGATAGTGCATCCCAGCACACTGTGCAGTTATTCTGAGCCTATGAGTGAGTGTTATGGTTTGTGTCTGCATGTCCCCCAAAAGCCTCATGCAATTATGAGGCGGCTTCTAGAGTTATGATTCAGGATTTTTTTTTTTTTTTTTTTTTTTTGCAGTACTGGGGATCAAACTCAGGACCCTGCGCTTGCCAGGCAAGGGCTTATTCCACTGAGCTATATCCCCAGCCCTTAGAGTTATGATTGATTCACGGTCCAATGTTGGAATTATGGATGTGAGTGCTACACCCACCCTGGGTGGGTAGTTTGCAATGTAAGGGAGGAAAGAGGCTTGCTCTTCCGTCACTCCTCTCTTTTGCTCTTACTGCTTCACTATCCTCCGTCACCATAAACGGTTGCCCTCTGCCATGTGCCACTCTGCCTTGGAGCCAGCCAAGTATGGACTGAAACCTCCACAAACTATGAACTAAATAAACCTTTCCTTCCTTAATTTTGGGCATCAGGTATTTTGTCTCAGCAACAAGAGAAAAGTAGCCAAGACAGTGACAAATGGAGAGCTACAGAAGTCCAAGGCTGCCTAAAGCACTGTCCCACAGTCTTGATTCCAACTTAAGAGTGCTTTCCATGCCAACGTTTCTTTTCTTCTACCAAGGGCATAAGCAAACATAGCCTCTGACTTCTCTGACTTAATCATATAACAAGGACATTTCAGCATTTACAAGTTACCAACAACTTTTTTCTGTTTACATGAATGTAAAGTTTGGTGGGTCCTCCCACCATATAACACGCATTCATCAGAAAAGGGAAAAGAGCGACCTCACAGAAATCTGGCAGGTACCACCTTGTCAGGGTGTCGGTAATTAGCATCCACAGTGGGAAACCAGGCGGAGTGTGGTGGCACCTGCCTGCAACAACAAAAAAGAGCACAGACCATCTTCATTGTCCTTTCTCAGAAGCTTAGCCCATGGTATCACTCTGAAGAGATTTTAATTAGTGATTTCTTGCACCTAGAGCACTACAGAAGGCAAAGATTGATTTATATGAGGTGAAATATACCATCTCAAGTAATTAATTGGGTTTATTTTGCTGTTGTTCTTTGGCTGAAAGAACATCTAAAGTCCTTTTAATGACAATCTACATTTCTTACCAAAGTCCAAAGGACTAGTTTTTATTTATCTGTTTTTTATTTGTTTTGTTTTGGTTTGGTTTTTTGGAGACAGGGTCTCACTATGTAGTTCAGGCTGGACCTGAACTCACAGCAATCTTCTTGCCTCTGCCTCCAAATGCTGGGATTACAGGCATGTGCCACTACACCCAGCTGAAAGACCAGATTTTCACATTGTTCTTCTTGCTAGTAAAAGTGAATTATCACAAAAGAGGCAAACAAAATACATTCACTTTAATCCTCAAGTGACACCTAGTAAAAGGATCAATGAAAGGATTATAATCACAAGATTGTGCTTTTTTTTTTTCTTTGTCTTTTTGAGACAGAGTCTCGCTATGCAGCTCAGGCTGGCCTTGAGCTCACTTTGTAGCCCAGTCTGGCCTCGAACTCACAACGATCCTCCTGCCTCAGCCTCCCAAGTGCCGGGATCACAGGCGTGCACACGTGGCAAGACTGCTTTTTAAGCAATCTCTTCAAACAGCAGTGACTAAAAAATAGTTTTAATTTATCATGAATCCTTCCTGATCAGGCATCAACACAGGAAAGAGGAAAGGACTTCATTTTCCTGTGCAATTCATGTTTTAAAAAGAAAAAAAAATTAAAATTCAGATAAATTACTTAAAAATTTTTGTTGGCCACAGAAATCTTAAAGTCAAAAAGGGAACCTTCATTTCATTATAAAACAACAGACTCTGAAACTAGAGAGACCCCACGAAAACCTGATTTCTCTATTTTCCTTCCCTTCTCCAGCCCTGGGACACTGGGGGAAAACATAGCCTGCAGGAGGCAGGCCTGAGGCTGCGCAGTGCACAAGGGGTTTGGATTGCCACCCTTCGCTACTACACCATTTCATCAGCGCAGAACTTTTCTAGGTGCAAGGGTCAGAGGAATCCCAGCATCCTCTCCTCTCTCATGCAGTGTGGGCCACCCCAAGTGCGTGAGTTAGGAGTGGGGTGTGAGGGCAAAAGCCATTGACTGCAGAAACCTGCTGTTTCAGCTCCAAGATACCACTTAACTAAACACTTCCTGTGTGCTAGCTCTGTGCTAAAAGGTTTTCATGCTTTCAAAAACAAATCAGAGGTAGGTCATATGACCCACTACTCCATAAGGCAGGCCCAGCAAGAGTTATGTTTTGTGCTCCCTTTTTACATAGAATGCAAAGTACAGACAAGAAAGCTATAATTTTAAAATTGTCTTTTAAAGAAAAACTGCAGCTTCAAAACACAAAAATTATTCAGCGTTGTAATGCATTTTTCCCTTCCAGGGAACTCCAAAAAAAATTCCTACGGGTCTTAGGAACATAATAAGTCTGAAAACTGGGCGCTAGCCCGTATTTTTCACCTATGCACTGCTCTTCCCACAGACCTCCCTATCACGACAGCAGAATATCAGGCGCGCGGCAGATTCCAACTTCAATGTAAACGGTCTGCATGCTAACACAGCCCACAGGATAAGTAATCCAACAGCAGAAACCCACAGCCTACATCACCCATCTGGAAGACACCCCTGGCAACACATATATACCCAGCTCCAGCCCATAATGCATCTCACTCTTGAAACACCCGCACTTCTTTTGACTGTACTTTTCCCCCTGCTAAAATTTTCTGTACCTCCTAACCCTCCTCAAAATTCTTTTCTGTGACAGGAGTCAATAGACTTATTCCGTGAGTGGGGTGAGTTGAGGTCCTCCGTTTCCTCTTTGGGGAACGCCTGGGGTGGCAGGTGGAGTGACTAGTAGTCACGCTGTTGGATCCTGCGCTTTCTCTTTAACCTGTGCACTAGGCTCTGTGCTGGAGTCTTGATGCTTTTCTAAACGAATCAGAGGCGGGGGATGTGACCCATTGCGCTACCAGGCCGCCCTCTCCAGAGTTGTGCTTTAGGTTTCTTCTCCACAAAGGCCATGGTATAGGAAATGTCACGCCAAAGACTGTACAGTATAAATTTTGAGAATATTATTTCTAAGAATTACACTCAAATTCTGGACGGTTGTTCAACAGGTGGACTGAGTTAATGTCACTTAATTATACACCTTACAAGGGTATTATATATGTACATAGTGACCACAACGGCAAAAAGGCAGAATTACAAGAAAACCGAGGCGCAAAGACCCTGTGGTCAAATCTCGCTCCCAAGGCTCCCCCCACCAAAGCACCCCGCCCTCTGCCCTGCACCTGCCTTCTCAATCTCGGTCGCCCCATCAATAAAAACAGGGTGGCTGCCGACGTGACGTTAGGGGTTATTCCAGCTCAGTGGATTTGTTTGGGTGCATTGGAAGAAAAAGTTCAGCCGCCGTCCGCAGTCACCTCCCGCGCGGAGGCGGCGCACCCCACTCCAGCACCCCCGACACCCGCCCCGGGTCGCAGTGCGCGTGCGCAGTGCCGTGTCTCGCCCGCCTCCCTGTCCAGGCATCTGGGAAGCTCCCGCCGCGAGCCGCTGTGCAGACGGTTGCACTCAGCCCGGCACCCGAGCTCCCCTCACCGCGGAGCCTCTCGCCTCCCCTCTCTCCAACAGCGAATCCTCGCGCGGGGGAGGGGGGAGGAGCCTGCGCCGCCGGCGCCGGGCGTGAGGAGGGCGGGGCCGCGGACTTGGGACTCCGGTCTGTCCGGCGCTTCCCGGCGCGGTTGCGGGCGGCGGCACGCAAGGAGCCATGTCCGCGCTGCCGCTGCCGCTGCTGGGGCTGCGGCCCGAGGTGCGCGACAGCTGCACTTCGCTGGGGCTGATGCTGGTGGTAGTGCTGTGCATGGGGCTGGCGCGCGCGATCGCTCGGAAGCAGCTGCACAGGCCCGTGGTCCACGCGTTTATCTTGGAGTTTCTAGCCACCTTCCAGCTCTGCTGCTGCACCCATGAGCTGCTGCTGCTGAGCGAGCAGGACTCGGCGCACCCCACCTGGACGCTGACGCTCATCTACTTCTTCTCCCTGGTGCACGGTCTGACTCTGGTGGGCACCTCCAGTAACCCGTGCAGCCTGATGGTGCAGATGATGACGGGGACGATGGCCCCCGAGATGGGGGCGCTGAGGTTCTTGGCGCAGCTGGTGAGCGCGCTGTGCAGCAGGTACTGCATGCGCGCCCTGTGGAGCCTGGGTCTGACTCAGTATCACTTCAGCGAGAGGATCTTCGCTTGCCGGAATCCCATCCACTCCGACTTGTCCAAGGCGGTTGTTACAGAGGCCATCTGCTCCTTTATCTTCCACTGCGCCCTGCTGCACTCCCAGGAGGTTCGAGCCCAGCTCCGCATCCACCTGCTGGCTGCACTCATCACCTTTTTGGCCTACGCAGGTTTGTCATTTCCGCAAAACACGTGGCACATCCGAACTGCACCTCAGGACCTGAGGCTCTAAGTTCTTTACCAAGATACATTTGAAAGCCCCGCACCGCTGTGATGTAAATAGTGCCCCTCCCCCGTATTTTAGCGCGCACCCCGTTTTTAACCGATAAAGCCAACACATAAAGCCTTCCTTCAGTGCTGTTTTTGAACGCCCCGGGAAGAAAGCCACTTCTGTGCTGACGCTGAGATCCTGTTAGTGCCAAAGATTCAGACACCCTACAAAGGGATTCTTGGAACGTTTGCGAGGAAAGGCAGCTTATCAGTTATCTTTTTTTTATGCCAAGGTGGTGCAGATCCTTTCTGACACCACTGAGAAACTACCCTAGGGCTAAAAAGTTTCTTTGTATTTAAACACAGGATTGGTTAGTAGTTAAGAGTTGGGAGTAGAAAGTCAGTAATTCCATTTTTTCGTCTTTTTTCTACAAATTGTCATTTATTTCCATAATAATTCATCTTGTTATAAATGAACTTTTAAAACAGCCCACTAAGATGTATTTTAAAATTAAAACTTGTTTGAAGTTGAAAATGCTTTTCATAAACAACTCTTGAGAAATCAATAGAAACCTATTGATTTCTGTTAAGCCATTTATTTACCTTGATACACTTTAGATACAGTGGGTCTATATTCTCAATAGACCAAAGAAATACAAGAAACAAATGCAGTGTATCATTTAAAATGACTGCAACAAAATAACTTTCCTGGGACTGTATCTGAATTATCAGATGTTTTGAAGCATGAATATAGCAAAGGAAATTATAGTGATAGTCCATCTTCTGCCCTTTAAAAGTCAGACTAAAGAGCTGGGGGTGTAGCTCGGTGACGAGTGCTTGTCTAGCATGTGGAAGACTCTGGGTTTGAGCCCTAGTACCAGAAGTGGGGGAGGCTTTCTGTGTACATCTCAATCCATTTTTCCTTCTTTAGATACAGTACCATTTTTTAAAAAAAAGGTAGACAGATGAACATAAATGGTATAGGAGAGAAGGACTGAATAGCTCCTTATCCAAGTTTTAGGTTTTGGCTAATGCAGAGAAATGGACTGTATACAAACATAAAAGTTATGCCACAGTTCAGTTCTGCACTTGTGCAATTAAAGGCAACAACTGACTACAGAGTGAGAGCCCGCCTCCAAGAAAAGGGCAGTAAACATTTACAAGTTTTTAAAGTTAACAGAACACTAACTAGAGTTGGATCTTTATCTCTGCCCCTCCTCCTGTTATAATGAAGTTGATAGTCTTGTCTTTTTTGTATACTTTTTTTTTAGTACTAAGTATTACCCAAGGCCTTCACCCAGCCCTTTTTATTTTTTATTTTGAAACAAGGTCTCATTAAGTTGCCTAAATTGGAGCTGAATTTTCCATCTTCCTGCTTCAGCCTCCCAGTCATACTTTTAATGCATAGTTACGACTTCACAAATAATACTGTTATCAGCTATTTTCTGCTTTATAGTGACAGATTTTGAGAGAAGAGAAACAGTGTTTGAAGTTATAGGTAAATATAAGGAAAGTTGTTGCAAGAAGTCAATAACATATCATTGTAAGGGATTCCAAATAGTACCTTTTTTCATGAAATGTGGCTACTAACTAAAGCGGGTGGGGAGTAAGCTCACTTCTGCAGTAGTTCTCAGCATTTTCTTTGCATTCAGTCACCTGGGGAGCTTTTAAAAATACCCATTCTAGTTGCAGAAATTAAAATTTAATTGCTCTGGGAAGGAGCCTAGGCAACGGTATATTTTGAAGTTCCCCCGGTGATCCCATTATGAAACGAAGGCTGAGAACTGCTGTTCTAGGAGCCTAAACCTGCTCAGTCCAATTCAGTAGCTGTTAGCCCCATGTAACTATTTAGGTTTAAATCAACTAACATTAAAGATGAATTCCTCATGCGCAGTAGCCACATTTGAAATATTCAGGCGTCACATGGAACTGTAGCGAGTGACTACAGTATTGGACAGCGCCGGAGAACACAGGGTTACAACCAAAAGGCAATTGCTGGTTGCCACTGTTGACAGAAGTTGGTCATCTATTATCCTCATTTTCACTTCCTTTTCTGCCAGTATAAGGGAGACCCACCGGGTGCGTACCACAGAGCAAAGCGTTTTGCTAGGGAATTTATGAGTTATCTTAGTCCTTACACAGCCCACTGCTGAATATGCTAGTCCCATTTTCAGTAAAGTAAGTGAGGCTCAGGAGTGGAGAGACTTGTCTGCATTTATACCGCTAGAATATACTGGAACCATGGTTCAAGCTGACACTAAAGACTTGCTCATTTCATTATCAGTATTTCTACAGTTACACACGCACACACGATCGAATACTGACCTAGCTGTAAACGGAGCAAAGTGCTGGCGTGCTGATAGCATGGATGAACTTTGACAGCAGTGTGCACACACACAAGGACAAATGCTGTATGACTTCACCTTCATGAAATGTCCAGAACAGGTAAATTCACAGAGTCAAAAGTAGGACAGAGGTTACAAGGCCTGGGCAGGAGGAGAGAATGGGGTCTTATTGCTTAATGGATACAAAGTTAGTGTTTGGAATGATGGAAAACTTTTATGAAAAACTTTTGGAGAAACGAAACTTTTGGGGAAAGTCTTGCTGGTTGAGCAGCATTATGAATGTAAAGAACACCAAATGGCACATTTTATTTTATATATACTCTCCTCCAATTAAAATTATTTTAAATTACAAAAGGATTCTGATGCCAAATCAGTGTGGCTTACATAGGTTTACTGGTCTAAGATCTCCCAGAGCCTTTACAGTGCTCCCCTGAAATGTACCACTCCAAGAAGAGGATGTGGCACGTACTTCGCAAACTTATGAGACCCTTTGTCCAGGAATGTGCAGCAGCAGAGACCCTAACTTGGGAAATGGTGCACTAACACATACCCCTCTCCATGTCTCCTGTAGCTCCAAGTCATAACTCTATTCTAGACTGAATGGACTACCTCGGGCCTAGCTGACTGTACTGTCAGGCAAAGGCAAGCTTTTATAGGAAGGGATTAGAATGTAGGGGAGAAGGCAGAAGAACTGGCTGGGTCAGGCCTCATTACAAGTCATTTAGATATCCTTTTCAAACTGCTCACATAGTATGAGTACAGACTTGACAAAGTTGCACTGCTCTGAAATTTGTTTTATCACTTGGCTCTGAGCACACAGGCATCACCAATATAGGTCACATCAAAATAAATGGCTAATGATTTTGACTATGACTCACAGTGTAACTGTCCAGCTGCATAGCCGCAGTTCCTAGGATCATGAACGTATTTACTGATTTGTAGCAGCCTGCTTTTTGCGGTACTGGAGTTGAACTCAGGGCCTTCCTCGTATCTGCGTAACACGTGCTCTAAAACTGAGCCAACATCTCAAAATTTTATGTGCACTGGAGGCTACCGATGTCGTTATCACTCATGTATTTATTGGCCTCTCTAATAAAATTTTAAAAAATAATTGTGGGACTTAACATAGTAGAGCTAGATACTTTTTTTTTTTTAATGGAGTCTGTGTTTCCCAGGCTGCTCCTGAACGCCCCACCTCGGCCCCCTGAGGGGTTGTCCTGACAGGTATGCCCCACCGTGGCTGCTCCTAGCTGCAAAGTGTTACTGAAGATGTGCGGCAAATCGTCCTTAATTTGGGTTTTAAAGAATTTAGTTCACTGAACAGGGAGAGAGAATTACATTCACTTTTATGTATAATTAGATACTGAAAAAATGCTATTCTATACGTGTCATTATTGCTGTACCATTTTTAATTTGTAGAAGTAGTTCTTTGTGTGGTACTGAGATTTAACACACAACTGTCACACTGGACTGCAGATCCCACCAATGCCCTTTAAAAATCTTAAGGATCGCATTGAATTGCCGTGTGGTCCAGGCGGGGTTGCAACTTGTGATCTTCCTGCCTGGGCCTCCCAGAATGCTTGGGTTGCAGGGTTGTGCCGCTGCACCTGGCTTGTAGACTTGGAAATTATACGTCATTTTCTAACATACTGCCTGTCTTCTGCCACCAGAAGATAAGCTTTCAGTACAGAGACCAACTGTTTATTCATCACAATGTATAATCAGTACTTAGCATACTGTCACCTGGTACAGAAATAAGCAGTAATAATTTTAGAGTAAGTGAATGAACTAGCAGTTTGTTAATTTTTTTAAAAAACTGCACAGAAAAATACATATATGGTATTCCATATTGTATATCCAAGGGCCTTCGATGTAATAGGTTGTTTGAAGAAACTGTAGTGTTTTTACTTCATTCCAGATTTTTGGTATCCTTCTAAGTCGTGAATATAGGCAGGACTATCTGTCAAAAACGCAGGGAGCTGGGGATGTAGCTCAGTGACAGTGTCTGCCTGGCAAGCCTGAGGTCGAGAGTTTGATTCCTGGTACCAAAAATAAAAAAAAAAGAAGGGAACTAAAACCCCTTACATATGTTCCCTTTTAGCACTACAATTATATAAAATGGATGCCATCACCAATTTAGTCTTTTTCTTTTCTTTTTTGGCGGTACTGGGGATCGAACTCAGGACCCTGCGCTTAGCTAGGCAGGCACTTATTCCACTGAGCTATATCCCCAGCCCCAACCCATCACCAATTTATGCCAGCTTCAAACGAAGATCCCATACTTCCTTTTTTTTTTGTCTTTTTGAGATAGGGTCTCGCTATGCAGTTCAGGCTAGTCTTGAACTCGCGTTGTACCCCAGGCTGGCCTCGAACTCACAAGGCTCCTCTTGCCTCAGCCTCCCAAGTGCTAGGATTACAGGCGAGCACCACCACCCCTGGCTCCCATACTTCTTTACTACAGCAATATAACATATTGGCTAAGGCACAAGTTTGGAGTCAGGTTGTGCCCCTAAACTAGCTATGCACTTAATGTGGGCATCAGTTTCCTCATCTTCAAAATGGAGAATAAAGCCAGGCTTAGTAGGACACACTTGGAGGCTGAGGCAGGAGTGGAAGTTTGAAATTACCCTAGGCAATTTAGCAAGATGCTAACTCAAAATGAAAAGGCATGTGGATGCAGCGCACTAGAGCACTTTCCTAGCACGCATAAGGGCCTGAGTCCAGTCACTAGTACCACCAGGAAAAAGACTGATGTTGTCAAGAGCATGAGGAATAGTGTTTCACGTTCTTAGCATGGAATCTGGCATACACTAAGTGCTTGAGAAGTGTTACTGTTATTACTCTTTTATCCTACTAACTTCTCATAGGCTTGTAGTATAATTTGATCATTTTTGCATAATTGATAATTTTGACATTCACAAGTCCTTTGGGGATAAGTTCAGGAATATTTCATTTACACCTTTAACAGGTTCTTTTTTTTTTTTGGTACCAAGAATCGAACTTGGACTTTGAGTTTGCCAGGCAGGCACTGTGCCTCCGAGCTATATCCCTGGCCCTTAATTTATACCTTTTACATATTACATAGAAATGTGTCTATTTGTAAATCATCCAGTTAACCGATTTTTGTACAAATTCCTGTGTATGCCCCTAACCTCTGAGAAATGTTAATGCCATTCTTCAAGTCTCTAAGAATAACTAGCCTAGTATCAGCTAGCTAGCTAGCTTAATTAGTAATGAGCGGATTAACAGCATGTCAACCAGCATAAAACATGGAATGTTTGGGAATGCAGTTCAGAGCCCTGTCCATGGGGCAGAGACTGAATCTGGGGAAAATAGCCTTGTCATTCGAGAGAGACTTTCACTTCTGGACAGTGGTGTTTTTCCAGACCTCATCATAGTGTTTGCTTTGATTATATGCTCATCAGATGACTTCTGATGATACACTGGCTTTCCAGGGGGTACGTAACAGGAAATGGGTGCCCTGGAGATGGAAGATAAATATTCTGGTTATGAAAGAACTGGCTTTTACTATAAATTTGTAAATTGACCTTTGGGTTTATACATGAGTCTTATGTGATTTTGACTACTATATTTCTGCCATGCAGAGTTTTATTCCCCTTAAAAATATTGAGAAATATTAGTGTCTTAGAATTGCCAGGCTTGGGACCTCGTCTTTGGTTATGGTAATTTCATTAAGTTCATTAAGCTGTCCTCTAAGACTCTAGGCAGCCAGCCAGGAAGATCTCCCCGGTGATGCCTCTTCAGTATGCACTATTATGAGGTCTTCCTTCAAAAGCCCGTTAAGTAGTATCTTGTTTGCTGGAGCCACTTTCTAATGGTTTGGTGCCTCATTATTCTTTTTAAATAATTCACGTTTAATTACACAACACATGAATGTGTTCTTTATAAAAAACAGAAACTTAAGTGCCTTTTGACTGTCACCTTCCCTGCCTGTCCCCTCCTTTTCTGCCTGCTCTTGCCACTAGTAATCTGTGATGTGTTGTTCTATGTTCTTTAAATGTATGTGCTATATGTACAGATACTATTCAATGAAACTGTGTGATTGTTTGTGTTCTTGTTAATACAAACAAAAAATATCATACTTGATGTTTTTATTTTGATCTAAAATGACCCCAAAGACCATGTGCTTGGTTGCCAGATGATGGACTTTTGGAAAGCAATGAGCTCATGAGGGCTGAAACTCCATCAGTGGTTTAACCCATAATGGACTTATAATTTGATGGCAGTATTGAGAGGAGACAGAAGTCTAGGAGGTGGGGCCTGGTTGAGGGAAGTGAGTCCTTGGGGACCCTCGTACGACAGCCTTTTCTCTGGCTCTCACTGCTTCCTGGCTTCAAGTCTAGTTTTCCTGCTACCAAGCCCTCTGCTGTTTCTGCCTCATGCAAGGCATAAAGGAAAGGAACTAGCTGACCATGCACTGAACCCTGTGCAACTATGAACTAAAATAAATCTTTCTTGCTTCTAGTTGTTTTTCTCAGGTGTTTCGTCACAGTGGCAGAGAGCTGAACCAACACACCTTACATTCTGCTTTTTTTGGTGGTAGCTGTGCAGTGATTTATCTGTTAGTAGAAAGTGTTGCTCGTTATTTCAAAATACTTCATGATATTCCAAAGTAATAATAAACGTATTCAGCTACTTTTCTATGAATGAACTTTTAGGTTTTTCCCCAGGTGTGATGATAATAAACAAATGTCCTCTTATATACATATACCAGTGTTTCTCCAGGACAGTGGTTCTCAACTAGGGAAAACTTTGCTGCCAGGGAACGTCTGTCAATGTCTGGAGACATTTTTGGTTGTTACAGTGTGGGGAGAGGAGTATGCAACTGGCATCTACTGGGCAGGGAACAGAGATGCCACTACACATTTTATAGTGCACAGGACAGCCCTCCACACCGCCCCAGTGTATCCGGTTAAAGAGAAAGCCAATGCCATGTTCCGGGATTTTTTTTGTTTTTTAACACAGAACCTGCACCATATGTGGATTTCATTTGCTTTATCTGTAACAAACCCTTCCAAAACTTAAGTTACTTACTCTTTCACAATGCTGAGTTAGTTGGGCAGATCCTCTGAGCTCTCTCGGGTATACGGATACAGACAGACAGCAGTGCGGCTGGAAAGGCCAGGGCACCCTCACTCGTTAGTATGCTGGCAGTTAGTGCCGCTGTCACCTGAGTCTGCAGTTTTCCATGTGGCCTCTCCTCCCTCAGCCTACACCAGCTTGTTCTATGGTTACGGCCTGGTTCCAAAAGATCAAAATGGTGAGAAGCTGATGGTTTGTTGATACTTGAACTGGGAATTCCGTGTCACTCCTGCCACATTCAGAATCCAGTCACTTCTGCTGCATTGTGTGAAACCAAGTCACAAAGATAACCCATATTCAAAGGGGAAATTACACGTGGTTGTACACACCTGCAATCCCAGCTACTCTAGGGGATGGGGCAAGAGGATTCCAAGTTTGAACCCAGCCTAGGAAACTTAGTGAGACCCTGTCTGAGAAAGGGATGGGGATGTGGCTCAGTGATAGCATGTATGAGGCCCTGGTTTCACTTTCTAATACTGAAAAGGAAAAAAAAAAAGCATGCAGGACAGGCTACTGCTTGCAGCAGGAGCAACTTCTGCCAAGTCACACTGAACAGAACTGTCATGTGAGGATTAGAAGATAAGGAAAACTCAAGTTCTGGATCAGCATGAGTGACATAATGTTTATCTTATACAAAAAGTCAATTTAATATGGCCCACAGCACTGAGGTCAAGTAACTGTAAGGGCCATGGTTTAGTCCATTTCTATTGATAAATGCCTTTGAAAAGTCACAGGTCATTTGTAGTATCATAGCTCATAAAAATTCGTGAGTCTTTAAGAATAAGGAAGAAGACATATTAACAAACAGACATCCATTTAAGCAATAGTGACATTGTGAAATGAAAGGAAAATGCTCAAAAGGGGCAACTGGGGTGTGGAAAAGGAGAAGGAAAGAAGGGGAAATCATGTATGTATGTATATACAGGATAGCTAACAGTTCTACTACTGTCTTCTGTTGCTTCACTGAAAGGAAGTTAACGATTACTGGTTTGATCATTATTGCATGTCTCTAACTGTTTTCCTAAGAAACCACTTTGAAGATATCAATAGTTATACAACAACCACTGTTAATTTCCTACCACTTTGTAAGTCTGTATTGTTTGTAAATTGTGAGTCAATCTTTCTGCCCATGGTACTAGACCCAGGAACTCAATTTGTTGAGGACTCTTAATGGCCAGCTGCCAACCAAACAATTCTGCTGACCCATGGCAGTTGCAGGTTTACAGTCCAGGATTTGACTGTTCAAGGGTGATTCTGAAGGTCCGTAACACAGCATCATTTGTAATTGCTGGGCTTGGAGCTGGGGATATAGCTCAGTGGAATAAGCGCCTGCCTAGCAAGCGCAGGGTCCTGAGTTCAATCCCCAGTACTGCAAAAAAAAAAAAAAAAAAAACACATGTAATTGCTGGGCTGTGGATGTGGACCCTGCTGTCAGGCTGGTGTGCTGGGAGAAAGCCGAGTGAGCTGTTTTGTTGCGTCTTCCTCTCAACATAGTCTCACTGTTCTCAGCCCACAAGTGTGAAAGCTCATCTAATACCATGCAAGAGTCACTTAATCTCCAATTTCACTTTATGAAGACAATTAATATGCTGTAGTGCTGGTATGTCAACATAGAACTCTGTGCAGCTCTTGGAATCTGTCTCTGTGCCTACAGGAAGAGGCGGATGTGCACCCTCAGGCTCCTGACAGGAGGAAATCCCAGGAATGTCGCTGTCTTAGGGAGGCTGGCACGGCATGCTGTGAACAGCACAGCCACAGCTCTGGGAGCGCTCATGGTCAGCGGCCTACTGCGCCTTGCCTTTCCTGCTGTGCGGCCGGAACTATAAACTCCTAGACCCCATAAGAGAGTTGGAATATGGATGTACAGCTGGAACAGAGTCTTGAAAAGTCACAGTGAGGACATGTGCTTATCTTTCACTGTCACACACAGTTACTTCTCTCTTTATAAACTTTACTGAGATGTTTCAGTCAGAGCCACTTCTTTAGTTCTGAACTGCTGGGATTAAAGGCATGTGCCAACATGCCCAGCCTTGAGAGTCACTTCTGAAGGACTCTGTTAACAAGTAAAAACAGAACCAATGAGCTGGGCATGGTGGTGCAGTGTAATCCCAGCACTCAGGAGGCTGAGGCAGGAGGATCATTGTGAGTTTGAGGCCAGCTTGGGCTACAAAGTGAGTTCATGGCCAGCCTAAACTGCATAGTGAGGCCATCTCAAAAAGACAAAAAACAAAACAAAACAGAACAGAACAAAAAAAAACAGAACCAATTATAATGCTTTGGTCCATTTTATTTTTTGTTTCCAATACAAAAGTATGCTTATGCCCATGGGCATCCTCAGATATTTTATCCATTTTAACTGTAATTTCATTTTATTTTAATCACACCATTCATTCATTCACTCACTGAAGTTGATGACTGTTAAGAGCAGCCAAAACGGTACAAACAAGCAAGCACACTAATTTCCAATGTGCATTTTACAGCACACAGGGAAAGTGCTGAGTTTAAACTGTTAGTATCATTTGTCTTTTTTTTTGTATCTAGAATTTTACAATTCATACACTCTAGGCCGGTACGTCTGCAGAGGAGGATCATAGAATTAAGCGTACTTACATATCTAACACAAAACAGTTGAATAAGCCATTGATTTTCTAGGTTCAAAAAGTGTACAATACATTGTTTGGAATCACTGTGCTTAACATGTATTACAGGAGGAAGTCTAACAGGAGCACTGTTTAATCCAGTGTTGGCACTTTCACTCCATTTCATGTGCTTTGATGAAGCTTTCCCTCGATTTTTTATAGTATATTGGCTGGCTCCTTCTTTAGGTAAGCATATTTTTATTTAATATGTCTGAAAATCTGGGTATTTTAAATATGATATGGAATGTTACTATAATATGCCAATTTCTGCAGCAGAGTAGGCACAAAAAAAAAGGCAGTTAAGAGGCTCAAAGTAAGATTTTATTTTGTGCAGTAGCCTTTAAAACTCTTTATCAGAGCTAGGGGTGTAGCTTAGTAAGCACTTACCTAGCACTCAGGAGGCCCTAGGTTTCATTAGCATCATAAATAAGTAAATACACTAATTAATTAAAACCTTTTTATCTTTAAAGAAACAAAATAATCTAGTTAAGGTTAATCAGTTTCAAGTATGATACCTCTTTAAGAAAGCCTGAGGGGTAGGAGAGATGGGCATCTGTAAACCCAACATTCTGGGAAGCTGAAACAGAAGAATCCCAAATTTAAGCCCAGACTGAGTGACTTAGCTGAGACGCTTTATAAAAATGTATAAAGGGCTGGAGATACAGGCTGGAGTGTGAAGGCCCAGGCCCAATCGCCAGCACCACACATACACATACCGCACACACACAAGCTCTGAGAAGGTGGGGGTGTAGCTCAGTGGCGGAGTGCTTGCTGCCTGGGTCTGACCCCTGCCGTGCACACGTAGGTAGTTGCAGGTGCAATGGCCTGTGCCTATAACTACAGCTACCAGGGGATGAGGAGCAAAACCCCTTGAGCCTGCAAGTTCAAGGCCAGCTTGTACTCTTTAAAAAGAAAAAAAGCATGGAGTGATCATTAAGAAATCTTTTGTTGCTGAAAATTTGTCTTAAACTTGAGCTCCAAACAAATGTTATTTAACTCACCTGACTTGCAGAAGGGCATCTTGTGAATTACTAAGTAACTGCAATTAAGTATAGTTTTTAGATTATTCACAAGTTCCATTCTTATTTTTGGGGGATCAGATATATAACCATTTTAATATAGAGGGGTCAAATAACATGACAAAAATTATACAGTAAGTATAATCTTAATAGGCTTTTTCGTTCCTCTTCTTTTTTCGGGGGGGTATGAGGGTGGCACTGGGCTTGAATGTAGGACCTCAAGTATGCTACGCAAGGGTTCTGCCAACAGCTGTATCTCCAGCCCGGTCAGTATGCATTTCTTGAGCTTGTTGTGGTGGTGCCAGCCTGTCATTCCTGCACTGTAATTTATTCTGTAGTCCCTGAACTACATGCAACACCATCTCTTAAAAAAAAAAAGGCACTTCTTTATATTAAAAGTTGTCAGCACTTCTTGAGTTTGCTTAATTATCTTTTCTCGGAGACAGTCTCACTATGTAGCCAGTCTGGGACACAGAGGGAGGTCAAGGCCAGCCTGGATTCTGTAGTGAGACCCTGCCTCAAAAAACAAAACCCCAACTGGCAAATTCTGTGTACCTCAATGGAACTGCAATTCCCTTTTTGGAAGGTTTTTAAAAATTTTTTGGTCGTATTGGGACTGAATCCAGGGCTTTCCCCTTGAGCTACATCCCCAGTAGTTTTTAATTCTGAGACAGGGTCTCAGTAAATTACTCAGGCTGACCTTGTACTGGGATCCTCCTGCCAGCCTCTCAGACTGCTGGGATTACAGTCATGCCCCACTGTGCCATCTTGTAAAGTTTTAAATATCATGTCTTACTTTCTAGCTCTGACTCCAGAAAAGAAATACACAAAATCTGGGGTCAGTTAACAAATGGATTGTATCTGACTTTTTCATTTACAGACTGGTTATATATGCATCTTTCAAAAAGTATCAAAATGCTAGTCAAATATTGAGGTTTTCTGTTGTTGCCAAAAAAGTGAAATAGTTTCAAGCCTGTATATAATCTCACTTTTACAACTTGAATGTAAACCCTAGAGCTTTAACCCTAAAAAAATTAAGATTTAAGATTATTGCCTAATTCCCTTTCGAGAGAGCAATTTTGAGACCTCAGGTCACCTTATTTCAAATTGAAAAATTAAGCAAAGACCTACATGTTAATTTGTTTCAGTTAACCACAAAAACAGATTCAGGACTGGAGGTATAGCTGTGTTAAAAGTCCTTACCTACCATGCACAAAACTCTGGGTTTAATCCCCCGTACCTCAAAAGCACAAAAATGAAGATTTACTAGTACGTGAATTAAAAAAATATATTTTTACTGTATTTAAAATTGCAAAATGGGGAGAAGACCAAGAAATGGAGGAAGGGAACAGGAGAAGGGCAAAAGATGTAAAAATACCTAAGACATGCTATGTACAGCTCCACACAATGAATGTAATCACTACGTAACTGAAAATGTTATCAAAAGTTTTTAAATTATAAAAAATTAACTGAAACCGTTTAAAACATTTTATTTGATACATCTAAAAGCTATTAATGGCTGAGTGCTACTAAGAGAGAGAAAGCAATGTACAGTACTACACTGTTCTTATTGAGCTTCCAGATAAAAACCCACTGCTTTCAAGTGGCTCTGGCTCCCAGCAGGGAAGGCCAGCTGTCGCTTCACAGAGGAGCGCATGAAGACCCACGTCCAGGCTTTCTCTGCAACACACAACTGGGCCAGAACTAACTCTTAATCTTGGAGTTTGCTTATGCTTCTTTAGATCCTACTGGGTTTACCAAGTACTAAAAAGGATTCATGGTTGGAGAAAAATATGAAGAAAAATGTGAGAATACAAATTTATACCCAATTAGTGATTATGATCTTCCTTGTTTTGTCTTTCAGGTATACTGTTGATGATTCTGATGTTCAGCTTTTTCCTTCCGTGGCTGCATAACAACCAAATAATTAATAAAAAGGAGTAACTATCCCAAAAGCTCAGACTGAGTCACGAGACAGCCCAGCCAGATGTGATGAAGAGTTCATTACCTCATACTCAAAGTACTAGCTCTGCTAGATTCATCCGTGTTTTAATTTCCATTGAGAAAGTTGTCTTAAAAATTTGCATCACTGGGACTTAGGAAATTACTATAAAAACGAGGTATCCTCTATTTCTCAGTTAAAACTTGTTCTTCTGAGTGTTGTATCAAACGCTGCTTAAAAAAGCCCCAGTCATTAAACTTCACAGAAACCTGAAACAGATAATTCTTAACTTCAATGATACTATGTAAAGTTGACCGTGGAAGGGAAGGTGATAGCAGGACCAGAGAAACTGGGTACTGGGGTGACCTGAATGAACAAGATTTCTAACCAAAGTACAACCGGTTTTGTTTATAGAACTGGAGAGAAGATACTTCTTAGCCGCTACCTCACACATCAGTGGTGTCACCTTTCACTAAGACACGTGCTTCTGGAAGTAGATGCTATAACCACTGATCCTCAAGGGGTTTCCTAAATTTTAAATATAGTCTAATCTGATATCTAATAAAATATTTTCTCTAAGTTGACAATCTCATTGTCTTCAGGGAAGTTGATTCTTTAACAGCATAACAGTGCACCACAGAAATGAAGATTTAAGCTTTTCACACTCTCATTTGCACCTTGTGAGGCAGACAGGATGTAGAGTTTTTATTTCTATCTTATGGAAAAGTTAAGCCCAGAGGACTTTGTAACTGTCCAAGGTCACACAGAGCCAAATACTATCTTTAGACTTCTACTTCAATCCAAAGCTTCTTAGTCACTATTGTGACTAAAAGAAAACTGAAGGTTCCAAAGAAATATTACAATTTTTTAATAATAAATTTAAGGGTTAATATTTTGAGGTTTAAAGAATCTTCAACTATAATCCCAGCACTCAGGAGGCTGAGGCAGGAAGATCGCTGTGAATTCAAGACCAGCCAAGCCAGGTGTGGCAGCACACGCCTGTAATCCCAGCACTCAGGCGGCTGAGGCAGGAGGATCGTTGCAAGTCTGAGACCAGACCAGCTGGGGCTACAAAGGGAGCTCAAGGCCAGCCTGAACTGCATAGCAAGACCCTGTCTCAAAAGGACAAAAAAAAAAAAAAAGAAAGAAAAAGAAAAGACCAGCCTAGGCTATATAGTTAGTTCAACGTGAGCTTGAATTGCAGAGACCCTGTCTCAAAAAAAACTTGAGTTTTTCTCTATCAGAAGTCTTTTATTTATTTTCAGCATAAACAGATTTATTTATTTACTAACCAAAGAGATGATCCTGGTGAAATCCACACTTTGAAATAGTTACATGCAAAATGCTTGTGATAAAGGTAACTGACCAAAGAAATGACAAAAAAAGTATGGAGATGTACCCATTAAACTGAGCTTATTCATGCTCAAAGCTAATTCCTGTCCAAGTGATGCTGGAGTATTTGTTCTACTCTTTCACAGACCCAAGTACAGGTGACAGTATCCATGACACAGCCCACAACTAACTTCCCGTCTTGCAGTTTTCTGGTACTTGTGCTCGCCTTCCCACCTCGCTCTCGGTGCTGAACCAACACGCCGTCTGTAAAGGCGCAGACAGTCTGAGGGTTCTGGCCTCAGCTGTAGTCTCTTCAAACTTCTCTCCCGACGTATGAGAAAACTGTGGTCTTTTCAGAGCGCTCTTGGTTTTCACGGTGAGGTAGCTGCCGTCACAAGTCATGATAGAGTCTGGCTTAGCCTCAGCAACCATTTTCCCCACAGCTACTCCCACTCCTAACTCCTTCCTGGAGTCCTGAAAGCCCCTGCTGTCCACCAGACACCATCTTCCTACCGGCTGCTGAGCGGTGGCCCTAGTCATGCGGTGCACAGGCACAGGGAGCAGAGCCGTTGGTTGCGGGCAACGTG
>PVLD010023556.1:0-27138 GCA_004027595.1 Dinomys branickii | reverse complement strand
ACTAGGAATCAAACTCAGGACCTCATGTTTGCCAGGCAGGCTCTCTGCCACTGAACTAAGTCCCTGCCCCCTCCCAGTGCCCAGTGCCTTTTTCTGTGCTGTTCTTCTTCCATGTTTATTAGTTATATGTACGTGTTATTGGGTACCAGAAGGTTAAGCATGATTGAGAAAGGAGGTAAGAATACTTAATAGAAATGTTTATTTCACAATTTTGCTGAGGAGCTGTGTTGCTGACAGCCAGTTAATAATAGTAGCTAATGTAACATGGAGGACTTGCTCTGTGAGAGGCCCTGTGTAAAGAGCTTTACATGTAGTTACCTGTAATCCTCAAAAGAGATCTGTGAGGGAGATAGCATTATTGCAGTGTCTTCTAAACATAGAGGCTGTTCTTAAATGGCTGAAATAGTTTGCTGAAGATGCAGACTTGCTGAGCGTGGGAGTGCAGATCTGAAGTCCTACCACATCCCATTTGCTTCCCATTGTAACCAATGAGTTTATAAGGGTGGACCTTTTAAGAACTCCAAAGCCTCTTTCAGTTCTCAGGTCGAGAGACTACTAGATTTTAACTTGGAAAACAGTGTTTTAACCATGTTTTAAAGATTTTCTTTTCCATCCTAATAGGAATGTCAGTTAATTGGATATCATTCTACTTTCTAAGAGGTTAGTTTCTCATGTGCTAAGAGCTTATTTAGAAAGATCTACCATCCTGGAGGAGGTGGATATGGGGTTAGCCCACTGTTATTTGATCCTCAGGCTGTTCCCCATGGGTTGGTGATTTGTAAACTGTCTTTAAAATAGTCTGACTGTACAGTTTGTGGATGACGGCACATGGACAGTATACCCATTTGTTACTGGGAAAATTGGGAAACTTGGCTACTTGTTATCTTTCCATATTTTTCCTTTGTCCGTGATTCTTCACAAGTTACTAGTAGACTCAGCAGCCTCCTCTGCTTGTTCTGTTAGAACCGTGAGGATATCAGTTTCATGGCCTGGGTTGGAGCATCTGGGCGCCTCTATGGTAGCACCTTTAAACCATTTTCTAATCTGAAGAGGAAGATCACTTCCAGTTTCTCAACTTAACAATGAAAAACTCAGAGATAAGTTTGGGACTTGGTGTCTCTGTTCTGCCTCCTGCACCCCCGTAACAGGGCTTAGCTGTGTAGTTTAGGCTGACCTTGAATTCACTATGTAGTTCAAACTTGTGATCCTTCTGCCTTAGCCTTGAGAGTTCTGGGATTCCAGGCCTGCACCATCAGGCCCAGCAGAAGTGATAACAGGTAATCCTCAGTGGGCTTAAACCAAAGGTCTCCTTTTTAAAAACATTTTCCCCTTTATTTTCTTAGTATATGTTTGTGATACATAATAACTACATTCATTTTGGGAAGTTGGATTAAGTTCTCTTAATCATTTACCTCTTCCCCTCCCTACCCTTCTAATGGGGAGTGTAGTCCTATCCATACTGATAAATCTCAGAGAAATGTAGATTTAGGAATGGCATCCACTTAATTTGAGTTCAGAAACCAGGAGAACACAGTATTGTGAGCAAAAGTGGTATTTAGTGATCTTTTCCCTCTGACGTTTTCCTTTTTAATGTCCATTGCCTCTGGTAAGCATCAGCAAGAAAATCACGGTGGAGGCTTTTTGGAATTTGGAGCATAGCCTTGCCCTCTTCTGCAGATAATGACTCTACCTCTGAGAAACAGCCCCTGGCTTGCTAGAGAACAAACACCTAGTCATGGGCTATTGGGTGACTTGAGGTCTTAAGTATCCCATCATGGCTTGGGTGTTACCCGACCCATTTAGTCATAGGTTAGGCACTAACAGCAGCAGTGTGTTATCAAGTGGAAGTAGTACATGAGAAACCAAGTTCCGATGGGTTAGGAAGTTAAGTGGCTCAAACTCCTTGCTGTCAACTTCTCCCATATATGTATATAGTTTTTTTATGCCCCTCTCATTCAATCCATGACTCTGGCTTTCTGGGTGCTCCTTTCCCCCCACTTAAGTGAAGGAGAGGGCAATTTGCGCCTGATTTACAGTGGGTCTAGCTGATATGCTGGTACTGTTCGAGTAGACAGTACTGCACAGAAGGCCTACACGAGACTAACCCTGAGGTACAGTGGTGAAGGAAACTCTTTCCAGTGGGTGGCACTTGGAGCAGTGTGCTTTGTGGCCTATTGTGTCTGCAGTACATGACCAGAGATAAAGATCTTACTGGTTATTGGGCAGTTGCCAGTGTTTTGTCTAGATAGTCAGAGACTTGGAACAAAAAACACCTGAGGATTGGGGACAAGGAAGTCTAAGGGACCTCTCTGAATGTCTACATGATCTGTGGATTGTATCCCATGCGGCTGCCCACCAAAGGGCCTCCATAGCAAAGGAGACTCACTCATGAGGCGAACAAAACGCTGTGCTCTGTGGATGTCAGTGAGCCTCTTTCTCTGGCCGCCTTGGTCAGGGCTTTCTCAGTGGGCCAAGGAAAATATATCCATGTTGACAGAGTTGAAGGCTATTTATGGTTTCAACAGTAAGAACTATCGTTAGTGTTGTAAGAAGGCTGGCCTGGCTAATGTTACTGTTAATCTACCAACCCTAGAATCCTAACATTGGTCCCTGACCTGACACCAGCTGCTGAGAAAACCAGCTGGCTGTCCTGTGGGGGCTAATTATATTGATCCTCTTCCATTATGGAGAAGGCAAGGATATATCCTCAATGGAATAGCCACACATCTTCTACGTATAGATTTCCCTTCTCTGTCTGTGATGCTTCTGTTAGCACCACCATCTGTGGACTCAGAAAGCTATCCACTGTCAAGGCATCCTGCTTTGTATTGGTTCTCATGAAGGAACTCACTCCAGAGCAAAGACACTGAGGAGACGGGCTGATGCCTCTGTGGTTCATTGAATTTGCCAGTGTCACTGTTGCCTGACAGTGGAATGGTGGAACAGAGTGGACTAATGGGAATGTGGGATGGCGTACTGAATACTCCAGTATAGTGAGAGTTGAGATGAATCCCATCAAAAGAGGAGATTCTGTTTTACAGAAGGCAGTAATACCCTGAATCAGATACCATAAAATGCTGTCTCTCTACTATCCATAATTCATAGCTTTGGATTTCAAGGGATGGAAATGAGAGTCACTTTGCTCACCATTATACCTAATAACCTGCTTGCAGAACTTTTGCTTTCTGTCCTAGAAACACTGACAATTATTTGTTTGGATGTCTTTGACCTCGAAGACTGGCAATTTCCATTAGGGACACAATAATCATTTCATTGAATTGGAAGATGAGGTTGCTAGTAGGCCATTTTGGGATCCTTAGTCTACTAAATCAGCAGCCTTAAAGGAAAAAGCTAGTGTATGTATGGAAGTGACTGACCCTGATTACCAGTGGAAACCATGTTTCTGTTACACAGTGGAGTCGGGATGGGTTCTCTGGGCACCTCTTGGTACTTCCGTCCTCAGCCATAGAGGTTAATGGAAAAGTACATCAGCCAAAGCAGGGTGGAGTGATGAACAATTCAGATCTTTCGAGAGTAAAGGCTTGGGTGTCTTTGTCAGGTAAAGAATCCAGAGCAGCTGAAGTGGTTTCCTCTTTGGAGCTTCCATTTGGGTCTTTTTTCCCTGTAAGTATCTTCCAGGTCAATGCTTAAGTTTTGAACATGTGTAGTATAGTTACAATAACGTTAATGTTTTTGCTTGCTAATTCTAACATCTGTGTCAGTTTTGGGTTGGTTTTGATTTTGGTTTACTGATTATGTTCATTATGGGATCGTATTTTCCTTGTTTTGGCATGCCTGGTGATTTTTGATTGGATTCTAAACTTTGGAAATTTTTCTTTGTTGAATGCTGGGTATTTTTTTGTATTCTTATAAATATTCTTGAGCTTTGTTCTGGGCTGTAGTTAGATCACTTAGAAACAGCTTGATTCCTTTGAGCATGACTGGAGCCAGGCTTAGTCAAAGGCTAATTATTCCCTAGACTGAGGTAAGATCCTTTTTGTACTGTATCTAGTATCCCATGAATCACGAAGTTTCCCCATCTGATTGGAAAGGACAGGCTTTATCCCCAGCCCCGAGGAGCTCTGGGTACTGTTGTCTCCATTGTTTTGAGGCCATTCTTTCCCCTAGTTTGTATGGCTTTCTTACACATGGGTTAATAATGAGTACTCGGCCCTGGGTTCTCTAGCACTGTTTTGCCAACTGTAGCATGCCTTGGTTTTTCCAAACTGTGAACTTTGTCTTCTAAGAGTGGAGTCCTCTCAAGTACCTGCTCAGCTGTACCTGTCTGGAAACTCTGGGGTATGGTGGGATCCTCCTCATTTGTTCCCCACCTCTTGGGTCATTGTGTTATATTCGGTGTCTTGAAAACCATTGTTTTATGCATTTTGCCTGTTTCTTGGATATCTGAGATGAGAGCTTTTAATATAACATTTGAGACCATATATCTTAATACGCTAAGATTAGATAAAATATATATATAAAGGTTTTAACTTAGAAAGTTAAAAGCTTTCTGCATAATGGGAATTGGTTCTTAGTCATTTAGAACCACTTCCTAATCCTGACTGGATACTTTGTTTTTATTGAGGATTTGTGTCTTTCCAGATTTTCTCTTTATAAATAGTAGAGCGCAGAGAAGAGAGAAGGCCGATCATCAGATCGACCTGATTGCCTCTGCAGGTTTGTGTACATAGAGAAGCTGAATGTGTAGAATTTCAAGAAGGTCATAGTGAAATCTGGGAGTAGAGTTTATCTGCACAGCTAAGAATTGTGAATAAATGCAGGATGAAAAAAGTGAAGAATCAAAAGAAGCATTTGAAGCACAATATTCCTGCGGTCTGGTCTTAAGGATATATTTCTTATTGATTTTAAGATCTTCTTTAGTGTATGTTGGAAAATTTATCGGGCTGAAAAAGTTGCTCTAAAGTGCTGCAGGAAAGTTGAATATAAAATATGAGACAAAAATAACTTTCATGAAATACTTTATAAAATCCATTTTGGTTCAGGGTAAAAATTGCAAAACTGTGTACCTGCCAGTGAGGTTTTGATTACTATTCTGGCTGCCTGTGTAAGTCTTATGAATTGAAGTTTTATTTATTGGGCTGTTTTTTGCGTTACTTCATTCCAGGTTTTGGCATATATTATCTTATCTTGTCCTTTTGACAAGTCCTGTAAGGCATGTGGTGTTAATGTCACTTTAAAGATGGAGAATTTGAGGTTTAAGAGTTTAGGCAGTTGGCTTAGGGTCACTGATAGTGAGCCTGGGACTTTTTTTATGCCTCATCACATGCGTGGGTTCCTTTTTCTGAAGGTAGTAGATCGTGGCTTTTCTGGAGTGAAAAGCAATAAATGAAAAAGTGAAAGTATTTTTTAGGTTACCAATTTCTACTAGGCACCAAAAAAGAAGTATAGACTGAGTAGCCTAACTCAGCTTTTGTTTTCCTTATTATTTGTGATGAAAATAATTTTGGCTGAAATGCCCACAGTTTGTTAAAGTGGTCATGTATCTAAATAAAATTATTACATATTTTTAGATACATATTTTATTTTTAAATATTTACATTTTATATCAGTGTTTTATCCAGTTATTTGCATATTGTCCTAGTGAGTATTCCTGGGATTCACATGGATAACAACTTCTCAGAAAAAACTTCACACTATGTTACTTTCAGGTACGTATAGGAGCACTAGCTCTATACAACTTTTACATCCTTCTGTGAATAGCTTTACATAACTGTCAAACTCTAAACCTATCTTATATAGTCCTTAAATGCATATTTTAATAAGTTAATTATGCTTTTGTTAAATGATCCATAGACTATCATCAATTTTTATATGACACCTATATTGCAATGTTAGTATTAGAAAAGATTTCAGAGCATACTTTCTTCAAATGAAATCATCTGATCCTAAAGCACAATTTAACACTAGAAGAGCAGGATTTTGTGGGAATTCTTTATAAGGGCAGAATTTTCTCATCAGGGTTTTATAAGACTAGGGTAGAGTTGAACACATTCAATACCTGTATATATTTTGTTGTTGTTGTGTTTAAGCCTGTTGCGTTATGAGGAGTGTTTAATGCTGTACTGAGATAGCTCTTAGATAGAGATAGTTTATGGTACATTAAATTGCAAAATGTTTGTTTTTCCTGAAATTAACATACATATAGTAGGCACTAAGATATCACCATTTGGACAGGTAGAAGTTTGCTGAAGAAAGAATTACATTTTCTGTCTTATAAACAGTATCACTAGATGATATCTGAAGCCTGTGGCCAAAGTTGAAACAACTGTTGACCTAATAAAAAGAAATTCTTGCTTGTGTGTGAAATTGGTAGTTTGTGTGTATGTGTGTGTGTGTGTGTGTTTGTATTTTGTGCCCTTGGAAATTGAAAATTTGGGACACTGCAAATCTGCTCCTACTTTTTAGTATTTTTTAGGCTTGTTCCTGGTTCTTTGTTAGTATCGGTTTATATAAATGCATTGTACTGTGTTCTTTATCCAAAAACAAATAAGTAAATACAATCCAGTGTGCAATATCCTTGACAAGAACTATTTTGTTGCTGACATATGGTTAGTCATTAGTTTTATTCAGTACCATACCTTCTTCATTTAACGGCACCATCTGTTAAAACTATGGCTGATACCGGTAGAGAAGATGCCAATTATATTTTAGTTTGAGAGCCTGGAATAAGTGAGACAGTCTGAAGTTGCCTGCAGTCAAGAACTTTACAGCTGGTTCAGTCAAACATTCGGAGCTAGTGCTGCCACCTTGGGAAACTAGATCAGCAGAGAACAGACGCCGATTATTTAGGGACTTCATCAAGGGTGATGTGTTGTAAAAATAAATCACACATAATTAAGTATTCACAACGATTTGGGTGATATGCTTTGTGTCTGATGTTATCATATTATTGGTGTCTGTGTTTTGTGATCACAGCTCACATACTGTATGGAGAGTTGGTAAAGGTCTTGACAATGAAGGAAAACCTTTGTAAGAACGGGCTTTTGAGTTTGGACAATATTATAATACTAAAGCAAATCTTAACATTATCAGATGTTTATAATTGGTTCTTGTGTCTATGACTTTTTCTTTTTTCACTATATTGGGAAATAAAGTTTTGCACTGCATGTCTAATTGTATAGCAGTGGTACCTGCCTTGGAGGCAGCATTGTGGTGGTTGTGGTTGTGGTTGGGTTGTTTTTTTTTTTGGTACTGGGGCTAGAATCCAGGCCTTCATTTGGAGCTATATCCTCAGCTGTCTTTTGTCTTTTGAGACAGGGTCTTATTACATTGCTCAGGCTGGGCACAAACTTGTAATTCTTCTGCCTCAGCCTCCAGCGTGCCGTGCTTACAGGCATGCACCACCACACCTGGCTAGCATTGGTTTCTGGGTAACAGACCGCTGTGTGGTGGCAGGGCCCGCGCACCATCACTCTTGCTGTGCCCGCCTGAGATCTCGGAATTCTCTCTCTCTCTCTCTTCTTTACTAGGGCCAACTTTGCAATTAAAATATGCGTGGTATGTTTCGTGGTCCAGTTGGCTCTTGCCCCTGTCTCAGGCCGAAGCCATTACGGAAATACCCCATCAGGTCAGCTCCCTCCGTCTTGTTTGCCTTCTCTCCCTGTGTTCTTTGAGTGAGTAAATCTTGCCCAGATGATGAAACAAAAATTAATGTAATTTAAAAGTAAAAGATGGCAGCAGAATTCAATTTTGTTTAGTCTACAATCTGATTCTTGAACAGTTTTTTCAGTGAAGGCCTGTGGTAGTTCTCTGGGTTCTATTGGGGTAGGTCTAAATTTTCTTTTTCTTAGGTCTAAGTTTTTAAAGTTGAAAATAATTTTCTTTCGGAGCTTTGAGGCATCCTTTACTTTTTGAATACCTGTACATTCTTATATTTAAGAAGTCTGATTTTCTCTCTGTGTAGGTGCATTTTCTTTTTCCTTTTTAAAAACTCTTTAGAAGTTAATCTTTAATATCAGGAGTGTATTTCTGATGTGAAATTTTTTTTTCTTTTTCCTTTTTCCTACATGCTTAGGGCTCTGGGAATCCTGTCAGTCTGGAGCTTCACTTCTCAGCTCTGTGAAGTTTTCTGACTTTGTTGCTTATTTCCATGTCTTTGTTATGTTTGTCTCCTATTTCGGGCATTCCTGTTGCGGACTTGTCCTGTATGCCTTTACCTTTACTCTCATATTTTCTATTTGCCTTTTTGCTTTGCTTTCTGAAATTTCCTTGACAGGGTGGTACACTAAGGTATACATGGTAACAGTTAATGTTAGTGCATCTTCAGTCATCCTTCTGTGCATTAGCTAACGGTGCCTAAGGAACCTCGTGTTCCACATCCCTGCCATACATTTCTGGACTGTAACTACATCATGGAAATTTTATATGCTAGGATGGCTGGCTGTGTTATCAGTAACTGCTGGCCTGGTCCTTCATACTTCTCTGAAACTTCTTCACATTTTCTCTGCGGTTTGCTTTCTTTTAACCACCTATCTGCCTGTTGCTCCCCCGCCTTTTTCCTTTTACTACTTTCTGGCTATAGAGAGTCCTTTGGTTCTCATCTTTCCGTTCCAGAATAAATTTCTGTCAGTCATGAGTATCTAATCTTCTTACTGTTGTATAGAGAAAAATTAAAGGCAAACTACATTGTCTTCTTGATAATCTGTACTGGAAATATATTGGGTAGTTGATTGTGCCTGCTACCTGAGTAGTCTCAGGAAGAGCGAATTAGAGATTAGAGCTTATTTCAGGGCAATAGAGTCATTTTTCAGGAGGTTAACTCTGTTATTGGTGTATGTTGGATGGGAAGGGCTTTCCCTGTGACCCTGGACCAACATGTTTGTATTTAAAATTAATAGTGGACGTACAGTACATAAGAGTCTAGCGCTTGCTGTCATTGCCTTGTTTTTGGCTCAAACTAAGAGTATTCAAAACATTTTGAATGGATAATTTATTCACATTATACAAAATTCAGAAGAATCAGAAGGGAGGAGTTAGGAGTATAGCTCAGTGTAAAAGCAAAAACAGTAATAAGACTCTATCCACCTGCGAGTTAGTATTTCTGAAGAAATCCAGTGTCCGTATATATACATAGATATAAGTATTAAAAGTACGTATGTTCATTCATATGCTTTCTGTCTCTTTTACATAAAAGCTAGCATACAGCAATGCAATGTTTCATACCTTGCTTTTCCATTCAGTGTTGTTATTTAATGACCAATTAGTTCATTTATAAGTTTCCTCATTCTGTTTTTTAAACTAGTATTGTATTCTGTTGGACAGATGCAGGATGGTTTAACCAATCCCTTCCTTCTAGACATTCATTTTATGGCTTGCCTTTGCTACCATCAGCAATGCTCAGTGATTCCCAGATCTGTGTATTGTTGTGCAAATTTAAATCTATCTTTAGAATCAATAACTAAGTGTAATTACTCAGTTAAAGGATGCATAAATTTATAATCTTAACAGATATATTGTCAGATTGCTTTCTGTAGAGATTATGTTTATTTATACTCCCATCAACAATGTATGAGCTTGCTGTTTTCCCCAGAGCCTTACCAACATATCATATTAGGAGCCTTTTTGATCTCTGCTAATCTGGCGAATGAAAAATGGTATGTCAGTGTCCTTCAATTTGCATTTCTCAAATGAGCCACTTTTATTTCCTTTTCTGTGACCTATCCATATTCCCTTATTATTTTTCTGTTGGACGATTATTATTAATTTGTAGGTACTGTTAGAGATGTTAATTCTTTGTGATGTATTTTCCAGAATTTCTCCTTTTTATTTGTTTTCGGTTGCCTTTACTGTGAAAAAAGAATTAGTTTTTACACAGTTAATTTCACCCATGTTGTTTTTACTTTATGGTGATGGTGGTAACAATGTCCCTCTGTTCCTGCTGTTACCTTAATGATTTCATTTTCTTACATTTACATCTTTGTTACATGGAATTTGATTTATGTGCGTTCGATGGGTCCAGCTCTCTTTCTCCCAGATGACTAATCATTTCTCCTGATACCATTTATTGAGTAATTTATCTTTTCTCTTCTAATTTGTAGTGCCATTGTTATCACACACTAAATTCCTATATATATTTGTATTCTTTCACATTTGAGAGTTATGAAAAGTTTCAATGTATACACAAATAGTGTGAATAATTAATAACCCTCCATATGATCAACAGATTCCATCATCTTTTTTTTTATATTTGTGCTGAAGAACTTTAAAATAATCTCAGACACCTTGTCATTTGTCCTTCACATACTTCTGCATGTGTCTCTGAAATATACTGACCCTGAAAAAGATAAGTTACACTTGGCATTTCTGTGCTTTTAATAGAAACCAGTTGCTTCAGGAGCCAGTAATCCTAGTGCCTTTCTTCTAGGTTTTCTGTCACCGTGAACCTTTGCTGGGTGTGTGCTTTAGGGGCAACCTATATCAGTGCGTAATGGCATTGGGATGTTTGGTTAGTGGGGCAGTGAGATGGTTTCACCAGTGGGCCCCATAGTGCATCTGCTGTGTGCGGGCTGCATGGACAGTAAAGCTGGGAATGTGGGTAAGTCAGCCAGGTGTGGGATTGGAGCTGAGGAACAGTGTAGAAGCAGTTCTGATGTAGGTTAATCAGTATCTGAACGTGTATGGAAAGTTACAGCTAGGAATTGATACAATTTCGATCAAATTTGTGACTGCTTTCTTAAAAATAAGGCTGTCAGGGCCTATGTCCTAATTGAGTCTAGAATTATACCACTAAATTTTGTGCTTGTCTGTTTTATTAGTTTCACATGATAAACCATACTTACATGATATTGAGGGGTACAAATACTTTATGTAACTATAAATTTCAGTTTATACTTGTTAAATTATATTCTGTGGCCAGTATGTTGCCTTTCAATTTAAAACTGGGCTATTCTCATAGCACCTGTTACTGACCATTGAGATAGGCACTCAGATTTGTTCTCCAAAGGTTGACTCAGAAGCTTAAGAGAATGGTTCACCTTCTTTTCTTCTGTGAAACTCTTTTAATGATGCATGTTTTTACTTGGCTAGGAGGGCTCACTACAGGAGATCTGTTGTACAACATGATTACTATATTTAACAGTATATTCTTGAAAAATACTAAAAGGATGGACATAAAGTGTTCTCACTAGAAAAATGATAACTGTGTGAGGTACTGCATATCCAGTTAGCTAAACTTAGTCATTTCATAATGTATATGTAGTATACTTCAAAACATAATATTGTGCATAAATGTATAAAATTTCATCTGTCAATTTAAAAAATTAAGATGAGAAGCCATTTTTTTGTCAAATAAAACCTGTATTTGCCGACTGTTCACCAAATAACGTGCAATATAAAATGATGTCGGTTATCCTTTGCACAATTCATATATCAAATGACTGAGAATTTTTCTTTGAATAAATACACAGTTTCAGTTTTCTCCACTTTGATTGTGTTTCTGTGCCTTGTTACAGTCTGTTGCAGTCTAGTGAGTTCCATAGATGCTTTCTTTGTTTTTACCTAATGACCCTTCCTATTGTAGGATGCCACCCAGAACACCACAGCACAGTGACTTTCATGTCTGTCCTCTCCTCTTGCTGTGGCAGTTTCTCGGGCTTTGTTCATTCTTGCTTACCTCGCCATTTTTAAGGAGTACTAATTTTTTCGCACCAAGATTGTCCCTCTGCTGGCATTTGTCTGTTGTTTTTCTCATGACTAGACTGGATTTATGCGTAACTTGGAGGAAGACTGTGCAATTGAAGTGCCGTTTTCATCTTGTTATGTCATCGGTATGTCCTGTCAGCACGATGTATGACTGGATGTTAACTTAAACTGGGCTGAAGAGTGTGCATCAGCTTCTCTACTGTAAAGTTGCTTTCATTTTCTGGGAATGTAACACAATGAAAGGCACTAGGTTCAGTCCCCAGTACCGGGATGGAGGAAAAAAAAAATAGTATCTGGGTGCCTGGTACTGTAATCTTGTACCTGGGTATTATTTCATTTAGTAAACATGCATTCTTACTGATGTCTCCACCGAAATACATTACAACTCCTGCCTTGAAGAGAGTTTTGCAAACTTTAAGAAAACTATGACAGCTTTAGCCTACCTGTAGCATACACAGTGCTCTGCTCTTTAAACAGGTTCAGGTGGATCCGGTGTTCATTCTGAGCTGTGGCTTCTGAGGGATGGCTCAGCTTCCTGAATTATTTGCATCCTTCCTCTGCTTATCTGCTTTATACAAGGGTAGTGCTTACCTCTCTTCCCCTAAAGTTTTCATAGACACTCATTTCTTTTAGTTCATATGTTTGGCATTCTTTAAAAGATAAGAGTTGGGGTTTATCAGTGAAATATTTGAGAATTTTACCTATTTATCTCTTTATTCTCATAGTATTTCCTATATTTATAAGTAGAGAGTGGAAAAGGAATAGAGTACAGCGTTAGATTGACATATTTTGGTTTTTGTTTTCTCTGCTTTCAGATGGCATATTTCTAAAAGTTTAAGAGTTCAGGCCCCTTCTCTAGTTAAAACAGTCTTGGTGGGTTTTTTTGTTTTGTTTTGTTTCGAGGAAGATGGCTCAGGAATTCTGTATTCTGCCATGTTTTAGTGCAACATTTCCCCCTTAAAGCTTTTTCCACTCTTCCTCCCTAAACTTATTATTTGTATTTATGTACAATCATAATATTTGAATGCTATCCTAATTGTCAGCGAGTACAACTCTATATTTTATAGATGAAGGAATTTACTGGTTATCATTTGCATCAGAAAATGATTTTTTTATGCTCATAACCTCAGACAAAAAGGAGACCACTTTTGCCAGCCTTTGTAAAATAAGGTGTTTTTCTGCCTACTTCATTCAAGGTGACAAATTCGGTCATTTTTTTTTGGATTTTTGGGATAAGAAAAGTATATAGTAATGATGTTTGGTTGGTTAGTAAGGTAATTAAATATAAATCTTTATATTTCTAGGGCAAAGCAAGCATAACTTTTCTTTAAATATTGTTTTAGACAGATTTGGTTGTTAGAGAAAATCCATTCCTTTTTTTAAAACAGTGGGGAAAAACATTTGAAGTTTTGAGAAGAACAATCTTTGAGGTCTTTGTCTATCACTAACTTTATAAACAAACCAAATTTGTGAGTTCATATGCTGATGCATTTGGGATCTGGGGAGTAGGACATGATACATTGCATCAGCCTAGGCTTACAGCACTTAATTCAGTGTACTAGAGGTTTAAAAATGCGATCCGTGATGATATACTTGCCAAACTCAATGAGAAGGAGCAATTGCTAAGTTATGTTCAAACTGCTAAAATAAAATGTTATTGCAGCAAAATCTTGGCATAGTAATTAAAAATTTATACACTACAAGATAGTTGGTGTATATATTTTGCAATGTGAATCAAGGTGGGAGCAGTTATTTAATAGGGGAGAATTTGTTGATTCCTCATCCACGGTGCCTGATGTAAAGAGAACCATACTGTGTGATAGCCCCTTATTTTACTGCTGATCTACTTTAATGTGCTTTTTAATGCGTGTAATAGCAGTGATTAAGGTTGCAGAATGGAGCCAGACGGCTACATTCAGTTCTGTGTCCCACCATTTGTGAACGTGTCACCTAGGCCAAATTGCTTACGCTCTGCTTCCTGATCTGTAAAATGAAGACGATTCATGCCTTGTAAAATTGTAAGAGTTGAGTGAATTCCTGCACATAAATTTCTTAGACTGTGGCATGAAGAATGTGCACAGTGGCAGAGCAATGTGGGTGTGGGTGTGGGTGTATAGGTGTGTATACCCAGTGTGTGTGTGTGTGTGTGTGTGTGTGTGTGTGTATGGAATAATTTTATTATTTATGTGTTTTTGGAAAAATAGAGAACCTTTGACATGGAGCTGTTGTGGAGCTCTTAATATCAGATCCTGTGGTTACTGCTTACTTCAGTGGGTGTGGTTTTAAAGTTTGGAAGTAGGCTTTGGGTTGCCATGAGGATGAGGAAAGGGGTGCTTAGTGAAGATAAACTTGAATCATTTGTAGAAAAATGGATGGATCTTATCACCTGAGCACTACGTGAAATAATTCAGTAAATATCCATGGTTTCTCTTCTGTGAGAAACCCAAATTATAACTAAACAACAAAATAAAACATAGACAATAGGAAGTAAGGAGACAGGTCTTTTTCAAATGGGAAAGGGATCAGGACAGAGGAGAGGGAAAGGGGATTAAAAAAGTCAGATGTGTTATGTACATGTACCAACTACAAACAAGGAATGTAAATGTGAGACACTGCAAATGTGTACAAAAAAGAGAGCATATTCATTTATCAAAAGGAAGGAATGCCTGAGCTGGGAGTATAATCCCAGCTACTCAGGAGGCTGAGGCAGGAAATTACAAGTTTGGCCCAGTTTCAAAAGAAAATTATGTAAAAAGGACTGAGGAAGTAGCTTGGTGGTGATTGTTTGCTTTTAGCATGTGGAGCCCTTGTGTGCAATCCCCAGTACAGGATAGCTGTTCAGCTCCATCCATCCATCCGTCCATCTGTCCGTCTGTCTGTCTGTCTCTCTCGCTCTATTTATTTTTGAGATACAGTCTGTGTAATTCAGGCCTGCCTTGACTTGTATCCCATGCTGGCCTTGAACTTGTGATCCTTCTGCCTCAACCTGCTGAGTGCTGGGATTACAGGCATGCACTGCCGTGCCTGGCTAGCTTTTCAGTTCTTGACTAGTTCTTTTTTTTTTTTTTTTTTTTTGTTTTTAAACAAAGAGATAATAGTGCTTAGAACTGAGACTCATAGAAACAATCACCACTGCAGTTACACATGACTAGTCATGCCATTCACCAACATTAGTCAGGGAAGGAACACGTTCAATGTTTTAGTTTTTTTTTTTTTTTTCCTGAGTATTTTCTACCTCTTGAAGATACTTCTTATAATTTCTGCATCTGACTTAGGGGTGGGCTAGGCAGGGAACAGATCTATAGCTGTTGCTGTCCTGTATATAAAATGCGAAAGTCCTGCCTTTGATGTAATGGAGTCCCTGCTTTTTTTCAACTTTAATGACCCACCACCAACTTGATTCCCACAAACTCATAGGAAACTCTGCTTTGATCTCAGAGATTAGATCTGAGAGCTAGAATTAATGGAAAACTATCTATTTCTACAAAGTAGCGGAAAAACAGACATGAACATTCGAGAAATATTTGCAATTACGTTAAGATTGCTTAGTACTTATTTTGTTATATAAGCTTCTATATTTAATTCTGCATAGCAGTAAATTTCAGTGTATGTAGGAGCCCAAATTTCTGTTTATTTTGTTGAGTTTTTAATATTCACACCAACACCTGGTAATAAGGCAGGCTATGGAATAGAAATAGCCTCTTTGTCATAATGATTTTGTTTGAACAAAATTCTGTCTCTAATGCTTTTATTCGTTTTGGCTTAGATCATATGATTACAGTTTATAAAATGTTCTTCCTCCTCTCCTCATCTGTTTTCTGAGTAAAAATGTGATTTCCCAGAATACCTAGCACATCTATTTAAAAAAGACAATATTTGTCTTTACTTTGGTTGAAATAAGATAAAACACTGAAGCATTCTGAAGAAACATAGAAAGTGAATTCTTGGTAAAAATGATTCTGTTTGTATATAGAAGGTGTAGTTTTTTATAAGCATACACTATAGATGAGATGGTATCTCTTTTTGTAACTGCAATGTTACATATTCTATTTAACTTCAGAAAACATACATTGTAAAGCTCTCAAATTACTTACCTGGATTCTCTTAGCTACCAAATTTAAGAAGAAATTTAGAGAAGAATTTATTGGTGAAGTATGTTAAAATGTTCAAATACTGTGCATCTATTTTACCTTTTCTGCATTGATTAGTTGAGTAAGAATTCCAGTAGTGTGTACTATGGCTTCTATAGTTCTCATCAGGAAAAGTGTAAATTTCACTGAAATGTTTGAATATCTTTTGTAACTTACAACAAACCCTTGAAAATTAGGACTTTCTGGTGAATCAAGTTATATAGGCAGTGTGTAAAAAGCCCATATATTGTTATAAGGTATAATTTAATAAATGTTTATTTGGCTCAGATGTGTTTTGTGTATTTTAGCCCTCTTAAGTGATTTGCACTGTTTGATCTATTTCCCTCATGGGGTTAGGTAAAAGTAAGGCATTTACAATCAGTGAATTGCTTCTGGTTAGGGCTTAACATAAACAGATTTTATTGTAGTAAAGTGTATAAAATATCTGAAAAGAAAATGTACACTCTTATGTAAAAAAGTTGAGATTCCGTAAAATTGTGAATGAGAGACTTATACACCCCTTTGTCCTGTTGTAGTTTTTCTTGTATCTCTCCTACCAGACTCAGTTATTGTGCTCATTAAAAGCTACCTTCTTTTATTCATGCTTTTCCCTGTTGCCTATGTCATATATGGGACTTAACTTCACTGCCCTCTAAATGGTAGCATTAGGAGAGATCCTTTCCCATCTGTCTCTTTTTGCAAATAAGCTTCCTTCTGGAAAGTTCTAGCTGGAAGCAGAAACCATGACTTCAGCACTGTTTTCCTAGCACCTTGGGGAGTGCCTGGTGTGTAGGTAACACTCAAAAATACATGTTGGATAAAAGAAAGAATTGAGGTGCAGAGAGGCTAAGTGATGGAACAATGTGTGAAAACGTATAGCATGGAATATGAAATGCATATCTCATACTTGTAGAGTATCAGTGTACTCTAGAAGGTACTAGAAACACTAATTGTTCATAGTATTAGTACAATATTAGATCATTGATGATATTTTAAAAAGCCTTCATATGACATAGCTAGGGATGGTTTTCATTGTGTGTACCAGACTACCTAATTAATAGGAGGCTGAAGTTATAACAATTTATTTTTCTTACCCTAAGAAGAGGCTTGGAGAGATATCTGCAAACATTGGCTGAGTTGCTTAACTGTGTCAGAGTTAACTTTCTGTAATTTTCTTGGCTTTTCTTTAGTGGTTGCAAGGTGGTTGCTCCTGCTCCAAGTATCACCTTTTTGTTGGGGGTGCCCTGTTGAGGCATGATTGACATCAGTATCTGTATTTTACCAGGGAACCCAGAACTTGCCTGGATTCCTTGCAGCAAAAGAAACTTCCCCTAAGTCTTTGGCCACACATGGCCACCTCTAGCTGTAAGGAGGTCTGAGAAACTATGAGTCAGCACTTCTTGCCTGTGGTGGAGATGGTGAAGGGAGAGGGGTTTGAAAGTAGGTGCTAAGTTTGCTAACCAGCAACGTCTGCCAAATCTACCTCCTAGCTAACCAGAATCCAAATATAGTCTCTTTTTTTGAGTATATTTTATAGAAATTTCAGGAAAATGATGTGTTCTTATCCATAGCTGCATCAGTCTGAAGGTCCAGATCTGTTTGATACGTAGTTTTCTCTTATCAGTTCGAGATATAGTTTGCCCGTTGGTCACCTAAAACTAAGAGAGAAAAACATGTGCTGCCAGCACATCAATAAACTACATTGGATAAAGGAACAATAACTGTACTAAATCCTCTTCCTCACAAAAAAGGACAATAAGAAACTTGAATTATTCACTGGTCTACAGACATGCCATGCTGTACATGATGTGCATATTGAAGATTTCCTGTTGTGGTTGTGGATTAAATTCCTTGGTTAACTAATTATTCTTTTTGTTTTTGTTCTTGGTGGAGGGTCGCATTTGACCACAAGGTCTGGATTACCATAGCTGTCTTTAAAGTGGGTGAACTGGTCCTTCTCATTTGATGCTTTCTTTTTAAAATCGTTTTGGTTGTTTGAGAGCATTTTCCTTTCCATATAAATCTTGGAATAAGTTTGTCTCTGTCTATCAGTAAATTTGTTGGGATTGTGATAGGAAATGTGTTGAATTTATAGTTTTGTTTAGGGAGCTTGGGCACCCTTACTGTGTCCAGTGTTCCTATCCATGAACGTGGTAAGCTCCTCGATAATTTGGAGTTTCATTTCTTTCAATAAAATTTTAGAACTTCTAGTATGCATATCCCAAAATAGTTTTGTTAAATTTATACATAAGTGTTTCATTTTCTTTGAAGTAGTGTAATTGTAGGTGGCATTGCCTCTTTTGTTTTCTATTTCATGTGTTAGCTAGTGTATACAAATGTTGATTTCTGTTTGGTGATCTTATATTTGTGATGTTGTGGCTCATTAGTTTTAGGAATTTTTTTTTTAAACTCTGTGGGTTTTTCTGCTTAGATAATCAGGCTGTCTGCAAATAGAGACAGTTTTGTTCTTTTCTGATCTGTATGTATTCTACTTTTTCTTCTTTTGCTGACTAGACTTTACTATATTGAATATGAATGGTGAGATTGGACTTGTCTTCTTCATCTTAGAGAGGAAGAATTCAATCTTTTGACCATCAAGTATGTTATAGGATGATGATGATGATTATTTGCTAGATGCTCTTCATAGGTCTGAATTAAATCTTTTCTCAATTTTCTGAGTGTTTTGGTCATGAATGGATATCGGCTCCTTTGTAGATAATATTACTATGATGGCAAGTGGGACTATTCTTTTTTAGTTGAGTTAGAGTAGTAAATAAATGGTACCATGAGAAAAACCACGGTACCACGGACATCACCTGGTTCTTAGTCAACTAAACATATTCTGTATACAGGAGAAGATTTATGAATATAATTATGTGAAAATAGTTTTTTTCTTTTTGGCTTTTAAAATAAATATTCCTTTAATATGTACAATTTTTTAAAAAGTGCACTTTGTCAGCAGTTTTCCTGGTTCTGACATTGTTCCCATAAAAACTGATTCTTATTTTACTACCTGGGTGAAACATTTCCATGTGGTTAGAAAGCCATGTTCTATGTTTTATAGTGACTTCTGGTCTCTTGCATTTCTTGTGTGGCAGCTATATGTTCTTGTACTATAGAGCATCCTACCACTCTAGTCTACCCTTAGTTTTATAAATAAAAACGAAAGATGTTAGCTACAGAAAAACTACAAAAACATTTCAGACTCCACCTTTTTTCCCTGAGCTCTTCACTCAGCATGTCAAGTACTGTACTGTATATTTCCTATGTAGCTGTTCTCCCTTAAAGCCGTAACGTAGCTGTCAAAACTTGGGAATGGACCTTAGGTAATATTGCCACTTAACCCTCAAACCTTATTTATATTACCCATGTAATGCCCTGTGTAGCAAAAGGTGCAGTGCGCAGTGATTTTACACTGAGTTGTCATGTCTCCAAGAGCCCTTTAATCTGGATCAGTTTCTCTCTCTTTCCTTTGTGTCTTCGATGTATCTTCGATGAAGAGTTCAGGCCAGTTATTTGAATGATTGTCCCTCCATTTGGGATAATCTTGAGTAGTTTATTTGTGAATAGGTTCGTGGTACACATCTTTGCCAGGAGTATCCTCAGAAGAGATTCTGTTTTCCTCTCGATTCATCCTGTCCAGGGGCACCTGACTGATTTGTCTTGTTACCGGTGATGTTGAATTTGGCCACTTGATTAAGGTGGGGCTTGCTTGTTTCTCTTCTGTATGATTATTTTTTTCCTTGGTAGTTAGTACTTATTTTGTGAGAAGGTTCTTTGAAGCCATGTAAATTTCTTTTCTTCTTCAGACTTTGACACCACCCTCCCCCCACTAGATCATGGAGTCCACGCCTTTGGGGTGCCCCCTTCACCTCTCTGGGTCCACGCCTTTGGGGCGCCCCCCTCACCTTCCTGGGTTCTGGCAGGGAGGCTCTCCCCAGCCATGCTGGGTGCCTCCTCCTCCCAGGATGCTCTCACTGAAGGTGCTGGAAGCTGCCATCTCCTGCCCTTTGTGGATGCCTTCTTCACCTCCTTGGCTCTGATGCCCCAGGGCAGACTGTGCTGTCATGAAGATGCTCATTTCACTGTACTCCAGTGCTGACACCTGCTGGCCGCCCCCTGCGCAGATGCCCACCTTGGGCTCTGAGATGCTGCCTGTCTTTGTAGGTGCTCTCACCTGCTTAGACTTGATGTCTCTTGCCAGAATCCTCTCTTTTGTGGCCCCTGCTGCTCTCTTTATCTGTCAGTCATTGATGCCCCATGTCCAGTCACCCTCTTGTACAAGTGCCCTTTTCCTCCTACAAGTGCTGTGACACCTCTTTCCCTTGGATGAGCTCTCATCACCTCCTGAGGCTACCCCCCCCCATGTAATTAATTACCTGCTTCTCTAGTCCCTGCTGATGGCTTTTCATTGAATTGGTCTTGATGGGGGGTGTAAGTCATTGTAGAAAAATGCTATTATTCATTGAATAAATGTGCAAAGCTTGATTGTTTTGGGCATTATGAAAGAGAGTCCCTGTTCTTGGGAGTGGAGGGAGCTCACAGCACTGTAATTGTCCTCAGAGGGGAAGTAGATGGTGTAGACTCAGTGTGCATCAGTTTAGCCTGTGGAGCTGCAGATCCCTTCGGGCCCTGCCTACTATTTTCCAGCTTATGACATCTCCTTGCAAGTCACAACATCTCTTTCTATTGCTGTTTCCTCATCCATAAGAGGGGATTATAAATACCTCATGGGGCTGTTAGGGAGCTCAGATGAGATAATGTTATTTGAAAATGCTTTGCAAGAGGTAAAATGCTATGCAAATGTGGGTATTTAGTTCTAATTTATTACATAGTCAAAACTGAAATATATAGGAAATTAAGTCAAGCGTTTTAATTGCACTGTGACTTCTAGGCGGATTCTCTCTGATTCATAAGGCAGAGAGAGGTCAGCATAGTTTGTGCTTTCACCGCCACTTCAGGTCCATTGTTCTGTCACCATTACTCAACCGGGCCAGCACTCCTCTTTTGAAGTCCTTGCTGCCATTCTGTGACATATTTCCGCCTTCTTGATGCTATTTACCCTTGGTGCACAACAGTCCTCCCTACTCCAGACCCCCACTGTGCATCTGCTTGGTGACATCAGCATTACTGGCTGTACATGAGTTCTTCTGTGCTTCTGCAGTTGCTATTGGTACAGTTCTGTTTGCATATGTCACCAGGTTAGGATGGCTAATACTGAAGTTACAGCTAGTTACAGAGAATTGACCTGGTCCTCCCAAGAGCTTCTGTTTACTTTGCTTGTCTTTGTCTTCTAGATCGGAAACCTTTTAATTTCACCCTCCATCATCTCCCGTATCTGGTCATTACAGTTGTTTTATGTTTGCAAAAATCTCTTTCCCAGTTTTTTCCCATACTTAACAGCATGCTCCAGGTCCTTATTATCTAAGCTCCTTATTATTGAAATAGGCTTTTTCAAGGCAGATGTTAGAACCTCAGTTTGCTGGTCTCTGTTGAATAACTCAATGAGAAACACTGTTGGGGTCTAAGGCAGTTCTCCGATGAGCCAGGCCTTCCAGGTGTGCCGGATGATGCAGCGTGTGTCTCCAGAGAGCTGTAAAATCTTCTCCATGGCAGGGCTCAGCCTTGGGCAAAGGGTCTGCCCTGAACATAATCAAAATATGTTGTATGCACATACCAATATAGCAAAACGAGTCTCATTATTCTGTATTATTAATATGTACCAGTTTTAAAAAAACCCTACAAGATGTGTCTGCACATTAAAAAAAAATTAACCCACCCTGTTAGGCCCAGACCAATACCTGCCAGTGTGGACAGTTGAAGAAAACCTGATTTCTAGAACATGAATTTCATTTTCTGAATGAACCTACTGTTAGCATTTTGGTACATTTTCTTCCAATCTATTTTTAATGCACAGTTTCAGTTTCATTTCACTTTTATATAATTATACTATATGTATATGTCTTCATAACTTAAGTATTTTTCTGTGATATTTTAGTGTGTAATTTTAAACATTTGCTGCACAGTGTCTCATAGAATAAAAGGTTGTGTCTTCCTATTATAATAAAATTCCCTGAGTGAAATAACCAGATTCTCTATCAGAGCCTGACCTCCAGGTTCTGTTGAGTACTTCTTTAGTTTTAACGTTTGATTGTGGACAGTTAGTGTGTTATCTGCCTAGGCTGGTCTTTTGCTTATTAACATACCTTCCTGTCTCCTTGTTCTTTGCATGTTCATTCACTCACTCCTTGATTCATTCATCAGTAATAAGAGCCCGTTCTCTTCTAGTTTTGAGCTTGGCTCTGGGGATTTAAAGATGGGCACTTCACTGAAGGACAATTTATTTGTGTGTCCTTGCCAGGATGGGCCAGACGCATGGGAAGCAGCACCTTCCTCATTCTGTAAAGGGTTCTTTTGGAAGGTGGTATGTGAACCAGTTTATGAAGGTTGAGGAGGCATTTGCTGTCTCAGAGATGTGGGAGAGACATTGAAGCCATGAGCACAGAAACCAGAACAGGGTGACCATGTGGCTCAAGCTTGGTTGTAGGTGCTACCAGCATTGAAAAAACTTTTATTGAAGTAATGATTCATTTGCTATGCAATTCACTGAATTGTACATCCTTCATGAAAATGTACTGAAGCAAATAGTCAAAATAAATTTTGAATCACCTAAGTAAAGTTTAAGTCTGATGAGTAGATTTAGACTTATGGGTTATTAGTATTAATTTAGGAAGTTGTTCACAGTGCATTCCATATGACAAATTCCAGTTAAAAATTCTACCTATGTGCAGTGATGTCATAAATTATATATATGCACTTCTGTCCTCAGGAAGTCCCCTGCTATTATGACAGTGAGTCAGGTTTTTTCATAGTTCCTTTCTCCCAAATAGTCTTTTAAGGTGACATTTTCCTTTCTCTTTGTGGCCACTTTATTCCTGGTCTCAAATTCATAAAACATATTTGTAATTTCAGAAATTTGGCACAGTCATTTTGATGAAATTACTTATATCTAGCAAGCAGTTCAGCAACATTCAGATATATGACTGGCTTATGCCTGGATGTTATGGTTGGTGCCTAGATGTGCCCCAAAAAGGGGTCATAGGTGGGACCCTTTCAGAGGTGACTGTTTCTAGGTGTGTGATGCTAGGATTAAGGGTGTGTGGTTACTGAACTAGTCCACTGATGGGTTTGCCATAGTTTTGAGTGTGCGTAATGGGAAGGCCTCTCCTGGATGTGAGTGCCGTGCACCCTAAGGGCACATAGCCTTGATAGAATATAAGGGACGAAAAAAGTTGCCCCTTGCTGCTTGTTTCTTCCACACTTTGCTGCTTTCCTGCCTTCTGCCTGCCATGAACTCTTTCTCCTCTGCAATGCTCCTCTGCCAGGCCACCCTGCCTTGGAGCCAGCTGACTGCAGACTGAAACCTCTACAAACTGTGAGCTAAATAAGCCTTTCTTCCTTTAATGTTTGGTGTCAGTATTTTGTCTCAGCAATGAGAAAAGTAAGCAAGACAGCTGCTTTTTTTGTTTCTCTCCCATGGCCATTTTCAAAATATGTCACATAAGCGTGTGGTGAGTGCTGACAAATCAGAGTGGACACTAGCCTTTACAATTCAGTTTCATTATTTTATTCATTAGAGCTTTGATACTAGTCTTTTTTGCACTTTGAAATCCAAAGCTTTATTTTTGAATGACTCTTTCGTGTTTTGGTAATTTCCTATTTTTTTCTTTCAAATTATCAAATTGATTATTGTTTTGACCCAGCAAGTTTGCTAGGTCAAGAGCTACAAGTGGCTGTTTTATTAGGGATGCTATTCTGCAGATAATTTAACCTTCTTTTAACTTTTGAGTTGGTGCTGATCCTGAAATCTCCCATTCTAAGCAGATGACTTTAATAATTGATTGTGCTAAACTGAAGGTTGCTGCAGTCTGACTGGAAACCAGATGTTTCAGCAGTTTGGTAGTGAGTTTGCCTTTGCTAGGGTTTGCTCATTGGCCAAATAGAATCCTTTTTGCCATATCACTTTATGGGAATAATGCAGGAGATTTTCTAGTGGAGTACATACATTTAAGGATGCATTTCTATCTTGGGGTTGTTCATATTACACTTAAGGGCCTGAAAGCTCAGTGTAGCAGGAAAATAGCTTGCAAGATGGGCAGGGTGAGTAGGGCCTTTGGATAGGGGCGTGGTGGCCAATCATTCAGTGCCCTATAACGTTCATTGCTATGTATGTTGGCTCATGGTTTATAAAGCCCATTCAACTTATAGCTGTCCTATTTAGGGTTCTTTACACACAGTAACTTGAGAGTAATTACATGTCAGGATCAACAGAACTGCTGAATTAGGAATGAGGACAGGAATATTAGCAGTGTGCTTTTCTACACAGTACAAAGGCTGTCTTGCCCTCTCGTTTTGATTATGACCAGGACTAGTTAGCTATGTAATTAATTTTCAATAGTTATTGGTAGAATTTTGGCAGTCATTAATCTTCACTTGAAAGAAAAACTCCTTTTTTTTCTTTATGTAGTAAACAGTTCAAACTGACCCCTAGTTTCCTCATCTTATTTCTGTGAAGCTCTCAGCAGGATGATTTTAAAAAAACAAACCCATTATGTGAATAATCTTTAAGAAAAAAACGCCTCCTGCAAGAGCTGTGTTCAGCCTCACTCAGACTCCTTACAGTCGCCAGCTCGGCATAGCTCAGGGCCGCTTTTGAGCCCAGAATTTCAGGCCCGGAGCTTGGCCTCTCTCTGTCAGTCATCGGCCCCGCTTTGCCCGTCTGCTCTCCCTTGCTCCTCCTTCCACCTGGCTAATGGAAGAATACTTCGTTTGTTTTCTCTTTTTATTTTTCCTTCCTTCCCTCCCTCCCTCCTCCTTCTTCCCTTCTTCTTTTCTTCCCTCCCTCGCATCCCTGCTTCCCTCCCTCCTTTCTCTTCCCTTCCCCCTCTTCCCCTTCTTCCCCTCCCTCCTTCCTGCCTTCCTCTGCACCCCCCAGTGGACCCCTGGGCCTTCAGCTCTCTCCCACACCCCCAGCTCTGGAGAATTCTTCCTAACGAATTATTTTCCTTGCTTCTAGAGAACAATGCCATGTGTTACACTGTTCCTAATAGTCCATGTAAAGAACAGTAAATAAAATATAGAGAGAAAAACTGATTCATTTGCCAGAATTTCTATTTTTCTTTTTTTTAAGTTTCAAGGAGTTAGTTTTCAAGATGGATGCCTTTGAATTTATTTAAGCATACCATGTTCTTTAGGTTTTTGGTAGTCTTTCAATGGTTTGTATTATATAAATAAACTTCCTGAGGATGATTAAGCACAGTGGACATTTAAACTGTTTGGGCTTGAGTTGTCTTCCAGAGGTCTGTGGTAAAGAAACTCTCAAAAAAGTTTTTTGGGTCCAGAGCAATCAAATGTTTTTTTCCCCTTGTTTGTTTTACTCTTGGTGAACCTTTATTTGTGCAGCCTGCTACCTTCCGCCCTGAAATCTGTGAATAGCCTTCTTTTATTATTGTGTGCCACTCCTCCTGTTGACTTTCAAATGGAAGAGTTGTGTAAGACAAGTGTTTTGTTCTCTTGTCTGCGCGAGCCATACAGAAGCCTGCAAGGGAGGGAAGGTGGCCACCAGGGCCTGTGCTTTGGGGCATGATTCTGCATTCATGATTAACTCCCTTGGCTTCCCTGTCCCAGACCGAGAGCTGGCATGTTCAAAACCTTGGAAATTTTGGAAATAGTAAAATAGCTCCTTTTGAAGTCTAATTATTAGTTTTCTTAGAAATATCATGAGACAGCCTCAAGGCCATGTGGTACTTCTTGGTTTAGTTTTAGATACTATCTGCATTATTTTTGATCAAGAGGCAAAAGAGCCACTAATAAGGCATGCTAATTTCCTTAAATTCTCAGCCTGTGGAGTCAGCGCATCTGGATTTCTAATCCCAGCCCACCCTTTTGCTGTGTGATTTTAGGGAAGTTACTTGCTAAGCTTTAGATTCCTTCCCTATAAAATTGGAATTAAAATGAACCCACCTCAAATTGTGAGGATTGTATGAGAAAATGAAATGTGACATTCTTGGCTTACTGCTGGACACAGGATATGTACTCAATAATGTTAGGCTTTATCATGATTATTAAGCAGATTTTTATCATTTTAGATTTAAAAATAATTTCTAGTATATATAAAGAAATAGTTTAGAAACAAAGTAGGTTTTGATTTAAAAAGTTTGTTTCTCTTTCCCTAAACTTGAAGTGGGTGCTTCGTTGATGACCCTCATTTTCCTGGTTCATTCAACTCAAAAACTTTTTCTAGGAGGAGAAAGTCCCTTAGAACGTATATATCAGCCAGGTATGATGGTGCAAATATGTAATCCCAGCACTTGGGAGGCTGAGGTGGGAGGATTGTTTTGAGTTTGAGGCCAGCCCATAGTGAGTTTAAGACCAATGTGAACTACTCTTTGAAGTTATTAATCTCAGGTATTTCACTGTTATGATAGACAGCTGATTAACACAGTCTACTTCCAAATTATGTCCTAGCTTACTTCTCACTCTTGCAATTCTACATCCCTGTCCATGGTCTTTAACTTACTGTTAACCTAGTACATCAGCTTTTCGCTTGTTCTGTGGATTTAACAGCCCTCTGCCCCCTCTGCTTTTGCTGTTGTGTTAGCAAAACTGTTGACTGGATTAAGAGACTCTTATGTCTTGTGGGGGCCCTGTGCTTATCAGTGGGTTCAATCCACTAATGTTCGTAGCAGAGTGTGCGTGTAAGAGGCGGGGCCCTGTGCTCTGCTTCCCTGCTGCCGCGAAGCGAGTGGCTTTGCCTCACCAGGCCCTCTCCCATGGGGTGCCTGCCTGGCAGCCAGCTGACCATGGACTGCAGCCTCTGAAACAGCGGGCCAAAGTTTTCTTCTGAAGTTAAGCTGGCAGGTATTTCCTTTTGTCAGCAGGAGGGCAGACCAGCACCTCACGGTAGAGTCTTCACAGTGCTTCCAGAATGGTTTTTCTGAATTAGTAATTAGCTCATGTAGGAAATCTGTAGTGTCTTCACTTAAGAGAAAAAAGTTCTTAATTTGCCAGTGGGAATCCAGTGAATATTCCGAAGTGGATTAAACCAAAGAATCTGACCTTTGTCTGGACCTCTGGCCTTTTTCTTCCTGCGTTCTGTATCCATTTGCCCTTGTCTCTCTGCTCCTAGACACGACAGTTCTAGTTTTTCATGGCCTTTGTATTTGTGCTGTTTCTTCCCACCCTAGCGTGGCAGATTCCTTCCCATCACTTGCTGCAACTCAGATTCAACTTCCATGAGAGGCTTTTTTGGCTGGCCATTACCCTCTGTAAACATCTTCATATTATC
>PVLD010023555.1:0-27167 GCA_004027595.1 Dinomys branickii | reverse complement strand
TAACAACTTATGATCTTATTAGACTGGAAGATAGCAGAGAAAATTAGATATATAATATATATGATAAGTATATATATTATATAATATATGTTTATATAATACATAAAATATGTATATAATATATATGTATAATATATATTATGTATAAATGTATATCTCAGATTATTGGCATTCATTAACATAATTATTATGTCAAAATTATTATCTCATTTTTTCCAATGAGATCAGGTAAAATAATGATTTGACTATAGTCACAGAAAGGAAAAAGCCAGGATTCATAGTGGACCAAAGAAACTTAAAACCTTACAATCTTACACATCAACACAACTACTCCTTACTGTATATAAGGTGATACTGTATGTGCACTCCACAATGTTGGATGATTCGTTGCTCCAAACCTTCATTAAAGATGTTGTGATTCTTTCTTAATACTTTTTCTTTTTATAATAAGTACATAAGATAATAAACACTACAATGTAATATACAATGCTTTACGGTTCTTGGTTCTGTACTTCCAACATGCTTACTGGAAAGAAGTGTTCATGTAACAGCAAACAACAGTATTCAAATGGATGCATTTTATAGACAAAGGGGCTGCTAGTAGTCTGTCCAAAGTTGTTGCTGCTTTCAATAATAATTAAAGTTTTACACTGTGTGTAACATGGCACATAGCTCATTATCTAACATGCTCTTTCCCCAGCCACTTAAAGCTACATATAGTCATATGACAAAGTGCCAGCCAGTGAGTTCTAATCACAAGTGATGTTTAACATTTGCAAACCAAGCTTTACATAGAAAGAGGTGCATCTTTGGTATTTTCATCATCAGGGGGTTGGAATGTTAAAACAATAGTGAGTCATCACTAATTATTGGGCAGAGCAAACTGTAAATCAGAAAACAATTAGCTGGAAAGATATCCTACAAGTTTCATCTTAGCACACATCACTTAACAAAGTGATGAATGTGTTGATGCAGTGTTTGTATGTGTTTGTGTGTGTGTTGTTGACCACTATGTTTCTCTTCATCTTGTATTGATTTAGAATATATTTGTCTTGGTTACTTTTCTCTCATTGCTGAGACAAAATACCCAGCACCTAAAATGAAGGGAGGAAAGGTTTATTTAGCTTACACTTTGTGGAAGTTTCAGTCCATACTTGGCTGGCGCAGAGGCATAGTGGCACAAGACAGAGGGCAAAGTTCATGGCAGCAGAATACAGCGAAAACAACCAGCCACAAGGGAGGAATGGCGGCAAGCAGCCTGTTTCCTTTCCTTACATTGTAAACAGGCTACCCCTACCCAGGGGGCGTGTAGCACTCACATAATCTCCATGCTCTCCTCTTTTTGCAGGCTCAGGATGCATACAAAGTAAGCACCCTGGCTTCCTTCCTGCTGAGTCACTCAGCCAAACTTCTAGACTCCCCAAGTTGACACAATGTATCAACCATAACAATATGGTTGCATACACATATGTAGGTTTGTTTTGTTTGCTTACAGTCGTATTTTATTTGTCTAATTTGTCAGTGAGGCACCTGCTTATTTATGTGATTACCACTGATTATCTAAATGCTTTTCATCACTTGAAATTTTCATTTTGAATAATTTGACTTGCATCTGCATTTTTTAACATTTATCTTGCCGATTTACAACAAACAAATATCCTCCAGGTTTCTGTTAATGGTTGTTCATTTTTCTAGCGTGATACATAAAAAACAAACAAACTGAAATACTAAATTTATTGAATAATACATTATCTAAGTTATAAATCAACTGAGCTGTATACAAGGCCATTGGCTTGAGGTACATCCATTAAGTGGATTTATTTTATTGCTGAGGGACAGGGCATCACCTACACGCTAAGCTGCTCATGCTGCGTATGATCCCGCCATCCTTCCACCTCCGCACCCTGGAGTGCTGAGGTTACAGAGGTACTTCACCATTCCCAGCTCTAGGTTTCTGTGTGCCTATTTTTCTAATGAGCAACAATTAAGTATCTGTGTCAGAAATCTTTTACTTCCAACAAACAAACATATAACAAGCCATGTCTGAGTCATGTAGGATCTACATAGATTTTGTATTAATTTGGTTTTCTCAGAGACAGGGCATGTCTCATCATTTTCATCAACAGAGCAGTAGAAATTTGAAGGTATTATCAAATACAGACATTTGGGAGAAACCGAAAAGCCTGCATCTGCTCGCTAACCTCAATGTTTGAAGACATCAAGAAGGGTTCACCTTGTGCAACGTGTCTTTGTGTCTTTGATGTTTCTGTGAATCTTCACACATAAGCCTAACACCCTCCTGTGATTCTCGTACAACACAAAGCATACACAGTCAGAAATAGACGAATACCAGACTGCTGCTTTTCCTCATTTGACAACCTGACAAATTTCCTGTAACTACCGTTGTACTTTGTAATAACCAGCTTTCTGTCTTGCAGTATACGGTTATGAAACATAATGACTATATTCACCCTGGGGTACTGGTACCCATGCATAGCCTGCCGCCATCTTAATTTCTTTCCACTTTTCCCCTTTTGGTCCTTTCTCTTTGCATCTCCAGTGTGTGACATCATTTCTGCAAAGTCTATCTCGCTATCTGCTGTTCTTTTATTATGCTCTTGAAATTATTTATACTTTTGGTTTCTTATATAAGAGAAGCAATGAAATTTTTTTTTTTTTTTTTTTTTTTTTTGCGGCACTGGGGATTGAACTCAGGACCCTGCGCCTGCTAGGCAAGCGCTTATTCCACTGAGCTATATCCCCATCCCAGCAATGAAATATTGAGTCTTCTGAATCTAATTTATTTCACTTAGCCCCATGGACCTAAAATGCATCTTTTTAAAAAATAAATGATTTAAATTAATCATTAAGCTTAGTGCTCCTCCACTAAATAGATAAGCCATATATTTTACCCACTCATCTGTTCTTGAGCATATATATGTTTTCATAATTTAGCTATTATGAATTATGCTGATATAAATATGGGCATGCATTTGTCACGGTAATCTATTTTTAACTCTTTGGGGAAGATAACAAGAAGAGGCATTGCTGTGTCAAATAAAATGTCTATATTTAGTTATTTTTAAAAATCTCCCTACTGGTTTCCACAGTGGTTGTACTATTTTGCATTCCAACCAACAATGTAAAAGGCCTCTTCCCCACAATCTCAGCAGTCTATGTTATTTTTAAGTTCTGGATAGAATCACATCTTTCTAATATCAGGTTTTTAAATTTGCATTACTCTAATAGTCAAAGATGCTGAACATTTTTTCATAAACCTGTGGGCCATTTGTAATTGCTTTTTGAGACTGCCTATTTATCTCCCATTTGGGGTTGGGTCTTTTTGAAATAAATATGCATATACATTTTACTTTTGATGTGTAGGCTAATGAAGCCAAGAAATTATTGTATAACAGAAATTGTCTGGTCTATGATATAAATAGTTTATTAATGTTCTTTTTTATTTTAAAGAGAAACAGTAGAAATGATATAGAATTTCAAAACAGCTTAATAGAAACTGAACAATGGTCGTCATACTCCATATTGTCATCATCAAAGTAGCTGCTCACATTACCAGATATATGAACTGTGATATTCTGAGTTTTGTCCTGAGGGATGAAAATGTCCCCAAGTTTCTAGCTTCCCTGACAGTTGAGAAAGGCAACATTCACTGGATGTAGATGGTTCCTTATAGTGTAGTCCTTCTTCTACTCCAGGATCCCAAACTCTACTAAATCAAATTGATATTCTGATTTAGCCTTAAAATTTTTTATTGCACTCCATTAAATTTATGATCCTTACTCTTTTTGCCCACAGCAATTTTGTAGTAAAAATAAAACAGTCTAGGAAATAGATAGTAATTTTAATTTAATGTCATACACATACGTTTGCCAAATGCTGTAAAGAAAATCTAGCTTTTAAATGTTTTAAACACTTTAATCTCTCTCTCTTTGAACATCCTACAGTCGTTATAGTCCACAGATGCTTCTTAGAACACTCTCAGAAGGCATCATAGGTGGATAGATAAGTGATAAACTGACTTATGTGTTGAAGTTATGAGGAGTGAAAATATCTTGTCATTAAATGACCTTTAGTCTAGAGCACTGAAAAAATAAGAACAAACATTGGTGCCGGCTTAGCTCAGCTGTCGATTTGATTGCAGTAAGAGATTCCTAAAGAGAAGCTTGGACCATGTTGGTGCTGTACCCACCAGCGGATGAAGCAACTGATATTCATAACCAAATGCACTGCTATAAGTTAACGCCCACTTGGTAGAGGGTCATTGGAGGCACACTGTTGGAGAGTGTATCTCTCTCTCACTGGCATGAGAGCCTTTCTTTCCATGTCAGACAGGGTCTACTTGTATGAATATTCTCCTATTCCTTCTCTTTGTTTTTGTATCTCTCTATCATTTCCCTAAGTATCCAAAATAAAATGCAAAGCACTTGTTCTGAATGGTGACATAAATAATGAAATGGGCCATTAACACTTTCATATGTTTGTTGGTTATTAGTAAATTAAATATTAAATCAGATAGAATTATTTATTCACTTTATCAAATTACTTTAAATGAGTCTAAATCCAAGTACTATTGCACAGAATTCTCTCCAATATTTCAAGAACTTCATTAATCATTTCATTTAATATCTAAAATTTTAACCTAACCTCATAAAAATAAGCTATGTTCAAACATATAAACTTAGTTGCTCAAATTTTAAAATAGCTTCAAAAACCAGAAGACAATACAATGTTTATACATATGGGTTTGATTTATTTCACTTATGAGTATGTTCCCAAATTTCATCTATTTACCTATGAAAATCTCAAGTTTACCCTTCTTTATGGCTGGGCAGTACTCCATTGTGTAAAACGACATATCTTTTTTTATCTATTCCTCAGTTGGTGGGCATTTTGGTTGTATCAAAGATTTAGTTGTTACAAATTGTGCTGCTCCAGTGGGTTAATAATATCCCCTAGTTAATGAGGGATGATTAAGTCTACCCTTTAAACCTGAATGTAGAAGATGCCACTAGAAACTACCAACTAATATTTAGATAGTTATTTAACAGCCAAACAATAAAGTTACCACAGAATTTATAAAATCAATGTATACTCAAAAACATTTTTTGTGACTTGCTCTCCAGGAATCAAATTTTCCTATTCACCATTAGTATTACATTCACAGTGTTTATCTCCCAAGGAAAAGCTATACTAACTGTTCAAAATTTAAGTAATTCCCTTATTTCATCATAACCCTGGTTATATCTTTGTTCTGTGTTTCATCATTATGAAATCGGAGAAAATGTACACCCTGCCCTAAGAAATACAAATAATAATGGAGATAATTACTGTTCCATAGTTAATAAGGTAGATAATATAAATGTAAATAAGACTTTAAACTATGAAGTATATTTTCTCGTGGTCAAAACAAGGGAAGAGAGCCTTTCTTTCCTTATAGCTTTACTGGGCGAAAGTTATAGTTTTTTTCTGTGTCACCTTGACAATATCTATCTTTCTTCTTGTCTGTCTATCTATCTATATATCTTGCACAAGATGACATGCATATGTCCTGAGAAAGTTTTGTGACTTATAAATGCCTCATAAAAGGATCAGTGTATATATATATATATATATATATATATATATATATATAACACTGAATTAGTATTCCCAGCTCCAGTTTCTTTAGCAACACACAAACCACTATGTTCCTGAGTAGATTAGTTTCCAAACTGCAAAATTGCTTCTAGTCTTCATGACACAAGTTTATGTTTCCTTGACTGGCCCGAAGTTGCTAACATTGACAGTAAACCTCAATTATAGATTAAAATTAGGATGAACTTGGTGTGACAAGTTCTTCTTAAGTCCTCTTACTTGAATAGACATTATTAATCTTGAAACATCAAACATCTACACATTTCCGTCTATATTCATGGGACATTGTTTGCAAGACATTCATGAATACTAAATGAGAAGGAGCTTGAGCGCTTCATATGAAATGACGTGGTGTTCTCATATAAGCTACACACATACTTCTACTTTAAAGAATCTATGCATTATTTGTAATTCCTAAAATGTAAATGCTATATGAATATATACTTTACAATATTTTAAAGAGAATAATACCAAGAAAAACAAGTTGTTCGTGTTTAGTATAGACCAATTTTTTGCCCTATTTTCTATACACAGAATGCAAATATAGACAGGGACAACTGTATACAGTAGGCTGGATTTTCTTGGCTATAGGAGCGGATAAAGTATCTTCCAATCTGCAGTTTCTATAGTGGATTTTCCGTGATGTCATATACAGGTTTAATGCTTATTCAATAATAAAATTGTTTTCATTTTTCTGCATTTGTGGAGAGATTTTTAGTGTTTGAAGGTTTTGTTTTTAATTATATTTCCCTAACATGAAATAAATTACCCTAGGGTATCTAAAATAGATATTCTGATGTTCATGCCATAACATATATTGGGAAATAAGATTCCTCTTATATTTTCATCTCAAAAGTAATCACAAAACCAAAATGTACTACAGAATACATTATGTTCTATGAGTATACAGTCTTTTATTTTTTAAAACAATATATCTCAATGCCAAAATATAATTTTGCTCCATTAAAAGATATCAAATTTCTGATATGTACCACTTCCTGCTTCTAGTAAGTTAAATTATGGGAAGACCAACTTTCTTTATGAAACTGGCAAAAGATTTCACTTAAATAGAGCATATGTCTCAATATAATGTTGTTATTCATATAGTGTTGTGACCAAATTAATTTCTAGTATCAAATAGGACAGGAAAATACAAATTAGAAAGAGACAAAATTGGTAAGAAATAGTAAGGATTAACAGATAATACTAGCGCCAATTTAAGGAAATGTTCTCACCTGTATATAATCTCCTAGCATGCGCTACATAAATATCATAGAAGCTAGTCTAGTGACACGTTTTTAAATTAGATCTCATTTCTTACTTATGCAAAGTGGTTTAGTAAAAAGACATCCAGGTCTCCCTTTATAAATTCCATTTAACTCATGAATTTTTATGGTAGGTTCTGCACAAAAGATTGAAAGGAAAATATATGCCAAAAACCATTCAGTAGATTATGTATTTGACTTAGATATGTGTATGAATATTATTTCCAATGAATTTCAATATATCATAAGTTCAGAGAAAAGTGTTCCAATTTTAAATATAAAGAGCTGCTTGTCTGAACATAATTTAATGTAAGTTTGTATTTCTTCCCTATTGTAATTATTTCCTTGTTTCCAGATGAAATTTGGCAAGTAATTGAACTTTTGAGCACTTTCCACTTTTTCTATTAATTATTTTCTGCTTGTCTTGGTAGCAAACAAATATTCTGTTAAACATCTTTATTCATTTATGATTCATTTTTGAAATGATATATTTTCGTAGTAGATGCCACCTGTTTTCTTAGATATTTTTATCCCTCCACTTGTAAATGTAATTGACATCTCAATTTCCACCCATCGAAATTTTATACCCTAAATCCTTCTCCAACATTAACTTTTAAAGTTAAAAGTGTAATGAAACCTCCAATCCTCTGTTTTTCTGAGCTGGAAACGTGAAGCCATAATTTCCACTGGTAAAGCAGAAAACTTAAAATGGCTTTAGTTACAGACCGGAGCATGGAGGAGAGTAGAGAAGGTGAGAGAAACAACACATCCAACAACTGTGGTCGAGATCAAAACACAAGATCAGCAGCAACAACAGAACAAAAACCCAGCTTCTCCTTCCCGTGTGTGTGTTGATGCCCTCACTCCGACCTTCAGGAGGATGACACTGTACTTGCAAAGAGAACCAATCAAGAAGCAGCAGGTTCCTCTTACATCACCAGACTTCTCCCACGTTGCCCGGCTTGTACTGCCCCTCATATCTACCAGTGGAGTTCAATGCCAAGCACACATGCTTTCCCTGACAATGTACTCTGGTCTTTTAAATCTGAGGGACATTCTCCCAATTGTTCCTAAACAATACTGCTAGCGATTTCGAAAACTTGTCATAGAATCGGTCTTTTTTTTCCTGCTAGCCGTTGTGATGGCTCAATGAATATTTTCTAGAGATTTGTCTCTAGAATTTTGATATAATGATACCCTTTTATCACACCCTATAGAATGTTCATTTTCATGTTGTACATATATCTATTCCTTAACAATTGAAACTATTTCTTTTTTCCACATATTTTCTGACACCAAATAAAATTATTCCACCTAATATCTTCCCGAGTAACTGTTTTTTGTTCCGCTAAATGCCTGATTTTGCCTTTTAATTTGATATCAGCAAATGTGGAAAGCAGAAAATAGAAATAACAGTGTCCCTCAGCAGCTGAGCAGACTCTTTCCAAATATGAACAACTTTCAATTAGTATAGCATAAAGATTACCCTCTTTAATAAAGATTATAAGAATATATATGATTCAATCCTTCCATTTCTTAATGTTACCTCAAATATTGCTCCAAGCCATTAACCATCTTTGTTTTTTTTCCGGGTGTTTTTCTTAGTTGCTGCAATAATTTATGCCTTCTTTCTAAGGATATCCAGCCATTTCTTTTCTTCTTAGATTGAATTTTCCGTTTTCCTCAGCCACTCGATTATTACAAATCCTTCATTATTCAGTCCATTCATAGTTTCATTGAGAAAGCATTATCCAAATCTCTAGATTTCAGTCATGTTCTGTGCTTTATGCTCTGATAGTAGACTTGCCATTTTCTCAATCATGTATCAGCATTTTAGTAAACCAAGTTTTGGTTACTTCACTGATCTCTCTTCTTTTATATTACAACCTCAAAATCGGCTTACCTGCTTTGTTCACAGTTGTAAACAAGCAACATCTTTAGTGCCTTCCAAAACTGGAAGTCAGTTAATATATTCCAAATACATAACTGGGTATCTAACAGTATATGTGATCCATTTTCCTGTCACACATCTAGCCATAAACACATAAAGTGCATTTGTAGATTTTTCAAGTAAATGTATAGAAGGATATGAGCAGGATAAATGTATATAAAAAGTAATGTTCTCGCAATTGTAGTGTAGTTACTTTTCGTTTCTTAGAATTTGCAAATGTGCTTGACTGTCTCTGATTTCTGGTTCCTCCCTTAATTCTTATATGTATATCACTCTGCCTGAAAAGTACAAAGTAAATGTGAGCATGAGATTAAGAAAGGTTTCACTTCTATTGGAGCAATTAAATGTATAATAAAATGCTTTCTAGTTATCTGACTGAATCTACACTTACTAATTAGTTTATTTTTTCTGAATAGAATACTTATTTTGTCATGCAAACTATTTAATAATGTGTACAAACCAATGAAATTCAAATATTTAAACATTGTTTAATGCTGGCAGAATCTGATACAAATAAAACATTTTTTCTTTCCACTTGGGAAAAGTTGGGTCAAATATTGAAACAGGTTTTTGTTCAACACAGCTAACATAAAATTTCCTACAGCTCAGATAATAATATGCGTGTTTATTTATTTATTTTTATTTATTTATTTATTTATTGGTGGTACTGGGGATCGAACTCAGGACCCTGAGCTTGCTAGGCAGGCGCTTATTCCACTGAGCTATATCCTCAGCCCATATGTGTGTTTAATGGGACCATTTTGTAACAGAAAAATATGAAAATTATTATATTTGGCATAATGTTTATCAGCCCCATTTTTGCCAAGACAATTTTATTTTCATGTGAGGAGAAAGGCTGCTTTGCTGTGGACTGAGCAGCATTTTGAAGACTTCATAGACAAGACTGATGAAATAGTTCTACCTCTTTTTCCACACTTCCTGATGTGCCAAGAGGTGGTAGAAAGGGTCAGAAGTTAAGAAAGGTTGGTAGTCATCTGGGGTCACATGTCTACCAATTTGTCCCTTGCCTTCTGTTCTGTAACCCCTAGGTCTTCACATTTGAAAGAGCTTGGTCATATCTCCTTTGGTTCTGTTACTTAAAAAGTTTTCTATTAAAGAGTTTTCTAAATTGAGAATGAACAGAAGGGTGAAAAATATGTGCTGTCACTCATGAAAGTTATGCTAATAGAATTAAGAGAACAGACTAGTGATTTCCAGTGGTTGGGAATGGTGGGGGCATAAATATAAATATTTTATTGACTCTATCTTTTGTTTTTTTCTGGCAATTTAGCCATGTCTGTATTTTGGGTTTTTTTTTAATTTATTTTAAAAGTAAAAGAACAAAAACACCAACAAACAGACATACAGCAGCATTGGAACAGTACAAAAACTAAACTATAGATACGGTGGCAGGGGAACAACAATGGTTGTTGTATTACACATTGATAACTTAAAAGTGTATGATCAGGACAATACAAATAGACATACAAGATTGATCAAACAATTAATCATCGATTGTTCCTTACGTCAAAATGACATGAGACAATAGTGCAACCATGTCAGCCATCCTGCACATATATACATAACTACACAGCCATCACCCTCTTTCTTTTCTCTTTCCCTTCATCCCTATTGCTCTCTACTTTTGAGCAGTCTCCTTTCATACCTTCCAATCTATATTCCCACCTCCAGGTTCCTACACTAATGATACAGTACGCTGTTTGCCTCTGATTTACCTCACTTATGTGTATGGTCTCTAACCATGACCATTTGCTTATACAAGCCTCCAGCTTGTCCTTCTTTATAGCTGAATAATATTCCATTATGTAAAAATGCCAGTTCTTTAATCCAGTCCTCTGTGGATGGACATTTGGGTTGTTTCCATGATTTAGCTATTACCAATTGTGCTGTTATGAACATGGGTGCACATATATTATGGTGATATGATGTTTTCAGATCTTCTGGGAAAATACCCAGAAGGGGAATAGCTGGGTTGGATGGGACCTCTAGAACTAGTTTGCTGAAGAATCTCCAAACCACTCTCCACAGTGCTTTCGCCAGTCTGCATTCCCACCAGCAGTGCAGGAGAGTTCCTATTTCTCCACAGCCTTGCCAGCATTTGTTACTGGATGATTTCTTGATGCTGGCCAATCTTACTGGGGTGAGATGAAATCTCAATGTTATTTTCATTTGCATTTCTCAAATGACTAAAGATGTAGAACATTTTCTCATGTATTTATTTGCCATTTGTATTTCTTTATCTGAGAAATGAGAAGTGTGTATTCATCTCAGATGCCCATTTCTGGACTGGGTCTTTGAATTTGGATGGGTTCATGTCTTTTAATTCTTTGTACATTCTAGATAGAAGGCCTTTATCCAAGAAACAGCCAGTTAGGGTTTTTTCCCAATCTGTAGGTTTTCTTTTTATTCTACTGGTGATTTCTTTAGATGTGCAAAAACTTTTCAGTAAAAAGAGGTCCCAGTTATTGATTCTTTGGAGTGTTTCCCTTGCAGTTTGATTTTTGTTCATGAACTATCTGCCTACTCCTATGTCTTCAAGATTTTTACCTACTTTCTCTTCCAATAGGTTTAGTGTTTCTGTTTTAATATTGAGATCTGTGATCCATTTTTACTTCAGTTTGGTGCATGGTGATAGATTTCATTCTATTTTCAGTCTCTGGCAAGTGACAAGCCAATTTTTCCAGCACCATTTATTGAAGAGGCTATCTTTCTTCCAGTGAGGTTGTTTGGCCCCTTTGTCAAATATTAAGTGTCTGAGTGTGTTTGTGGTTGTGGCTGTATCTTCCAGTCTGTTCCATTGATCCTCAGGTCTGTTTTTGAGCCAGTACCAGGTTGATTTTATTACAGTATCTTCGTAGTATAATTTCAGGTCAGGGATTGTGATTCCACCGGACTTGACCATGTGACCCAGAATTGCTTTTGCTATTCTGGGTCTCTTCTGGTTCCAGATGAACTTAAGGCATGTTTTCTCTAGATCTGTGAGGTATGATCATGGTAGTTGAATGGGAATTGCATTGCATCTATACAACAATTTTCATACTATGGCCATTTTCACAATGTTGATTCTTCCTAACCATGAGCAGGGAATGTTTTTCCATTTATTGAAATCCTCTTCGATCTCTTTTTTCAGAGTACTGTAGTTTTCATGGAATAGATCTTTTACCTCTTTTCTTATATTGATTCCTAAATACTTCAATTTCTTGGACATTATTGTAAAAGGTATGTTTTCCTTAATTTCTCTCTCAGTCTGTTTGTTGTTTGTGTATAGGAATGCTATTGATTTTTCGGTGCTGACTTTGTATCCAGCTACTCTACTGAATTTGTCGATTCATTGAAGGAGTCTTCTTGTGGAGTTTTTGGGGTCTTGCATGTAAAGTATCATGTCATCTGCAAATAGTGATAGTTTTACTTCTTCCTTTCCCATCCGTATTCCTTTTATTTTACTCTGTCTAATTGCTCTGGCTAATGCTTCACGAACAATGTTGAATAGTAGCGGTGACAGTGGACATTCTTGTGTTGTTCCTGTCTTTAAAGTGAAAGCTTTCTGTTTTTGTCCATTTAATATGATGTTGTCTGTTGGTTCGTCATAGATGGTTTTGATTAGATTGAGGTAGAGGCCATCTATTTCTATTTTTTCTAGAGTTTTTAACATGAATGCGTTTTGGACTTTATCAAAAGCTTTTTCCACATCTATTAAAATGATCATGTGATTTTTGTCTTTGACTCTATTGATATGGTATATTACATTAATTGATTTGTGAATATTGATCCATCCCTGCATTCCTGGAATAAATCCAACCTTGTCATGGTGTATAATTTTCCTTATGATTCGCTGCATTATATTTGCTAGTATTTTATTGAGTATCTTTGCATCTATGCTCATTAGGGAGATTGGCCTATAGTCCTCTTTCTTGGTTGGGTCCTTCTCTGGTTTTGGTATCAGTATAATACTTGTTTCCAGAAATATGTTACGAAGAATTGCTTCTTTTCCATTTCATTTAAGAGTTTGAGGAATGTTGGCATTAAATCTTCTCTGAATGTTTTATAAAATTCTGCTGTGAATCCATCAGGGCCTGAACTTTTCTTTGTTGGTAAGTTTTTAATGACATTTTCAATCTGATTAATTGACATTGGGTTTTTCAAGGTTTTTATATCTTCCTGGTTCAACTTTGGTAATTCATACATTTGTAGAAATCCGTTGATTTCTTCTGGGTTTTCAATCTTATTGGAATAAAGATTCTCAAAGTAGGTATTAATGATCTTTTGAATTTCTGTAGGATCTGTAGTGATTTCATCCTTTTAATTCCTTATTTGAGTTCTTTCCTGTCTTTTTTTTTTATAAGATTGGCTAGAGGTTTATCAATTTTATTTACTCTTCAAAAAACCAACTGTTTGATTCACTTAATTTTTATAGAGTTTTCTTCTTCTCAATTGCATTAATTTCTGCCCTAATCTTTATAATCTCCCCTCTTTGCACTTTCGGCTTGACTTGTTCTTTTTATAAAAGTTTGAGTTGCAATATTAGGCTATTTATTTGTTCTCTTTCTGTTTTCTTTATGTGTGAGTTCATCGCTATAAATTTCCCTCTGAGGACTGCTTTCATTGCATCCCACAGATTCCTGTAAGTTGTATTTGTATTTTCATTTGTTTGTAGGTATTTTTTAACTTCTTCTTTAATTTCTTCTGTGACTCATTGGTTATTCAGGATGTTGTTGTCTAACTTCCACGTGTTTATAGAGGTTTTGGAATTCCATTTGTCATTAACTTCCGATTTCATTGCACTGTGTTCAGATAATATGCATGGGATGATTTCAATCCTTTTGCATTCAGGTAGCTATGCTCTATGGGCTAAAATGTGGTCTATTTTTGAGAAGATGCTATGTGCAGCTGAGAAAAATGTGTATTCTGTTGTTGTGGGGTGGAACACTCTGGAAGCATCTACTAAGTCCATTTGTTTGATTCAGGTCTGTTATATCTTTACTGAGTTTTATTCCATTTGACCTGTCTCTTTGCGTCAAAGGGTGTTTAGGTCCCCTATTACAATAGTGTTGTTTATTTGGTTTTTTATGTCTGTTAATATTTGCCTTACATAGTTTGGTGCTCCAGTATTTGGTGCATACATGTTCAGGATTGTTATCTCTTCCTCTTGCAGTTTTCCCCTAACTAGTATATTGTGGCCTTTTTTGTCTCTTTTGATTGTTATCAGTTTAAAGTTTACATTGTCTGCAAACATAACAGCTACCCCTGCTTTTTTCTGGGAACCTGTTGCATGGAGGACTGTTTTTGAACCTTTGACTTCCAGTCTATGGATTTCCTTTTGAGTAAAGTGTGTTTCCTGTATGCAGCATATTGTGGGATTCTTGTCTCTTAATCCACTCTGCCAGTCTGTTTCTTTTGACTGGTGGATTGAGGCCATTTACGTTGATGGTTATAACTGTTATAGGTTGGCTTATTCTTGTCATGCTGTTTACTTGATGTTGCTTTCCTACTTTTGCTGTTTAATTTCTTGTTCTGCTTTAGAGTTCCTTTCTATTGTTGTTCTTGGGATTGTGGTTACCTTTTCCTCTGTCTAGAATACCTTTCAGTACTTTTTGTAATGTTTGTTTAGCACTCATGAAATTTTTTGTTGTTCTTTGTCATGGAAATATTTTATTTCTCCATTGAATTTGAAGGATAGTTTTGCAGGATACATCAGTCTGGGTTGGAAAATGTTTAGTCTCAGAATCTGTAATATCTTGCTCCAAGCTCTTCTTGATTTGATAGTTTCTGTTGAGAAGTCTGCTGTGATTCTGATGGGCTTTCCTTTACAGGTTATCTGCTTCTTTTCTCTAGCAGCTTTTAACATTTTCTTCTTTTGCTGCATATCTGGGATCTGACTGTTATATGCCTGGGGCTGGTTTTATTTGGGTTGTGGCTCATTGGAGTTCTATATGCTTCATTTACCTGCACACCAGTATCTTTTACCATGCTTGGGAAATTTTCTGCTATTATTTCTCCAAATATTCTTTTTATGTCATTTGTGTTGCCTCCTGCTGTTTCACTGATTCCTATTATGCACACATTATTTCTCTTTACTTCATCTTGTGGCTTTTGGATTGATTTCTCCTGATTCCTTGTTGACTTTAAGAGATTCTTCCTTTCACAATCCTTAGCTGTCATGCTGTCTTCAAGATCTGAAATTCTATCTTCAGATTCATTCAAGCAGTTTTGCAAGCTTTCAGTGACAGTTTTCATTTCCTGGAAATCTCTTTGAGACTGTTTCATGTGTTCTAATTCATCCCTGAATTGCTCATGTAACATTTCCATTTGTTGCCTTTGATCTTCTAGTCTCTTATTTGTTTCTTCTCTGTATGTGTGAAGCATTTCTTCCATTATTATTTTCATTTAAATTTTTGCCTAAGAGATTATTTCAGATTTAATCTCTTCTATGGCCCAATGGAGTTGTTTCTTTACTTCAGATGTGATCATTTCAGAAATTTTAGGTATGTGGTTTCCTAGTTCTCCTATGTCATTGTGTTCTGTACTTATTCTGGGTGGAGTTTTGTTCTGAGACTGCATTTTGTCCCTTTGTCTTGTCATTTTGAATGTCAGATGACTAGTGCTGAGCTACTGACTACCCAGGCACCTCACAAAGTACTCTAGGAACCCTAGCTTACCTGCACGCCAAACTAAACCCAGGGTGGTAACAGACTGGGGACCACTGGGCCCTGGGACCCCAGGCAATTGCTGGGGTGCACGGCTCAGCCACACATACAATAGTGGGGGAGTGCTGGGCTTTGGTACCACAGTGTCCAGTGTGTGGACGGGAGGCATGTGGGTCTCAGCCTTGAAGCCTATTGTGGTTAGGCAGCAGCTTCTGCTTCTGTATCCTCAGGTAGCTGGTCAGGGGGAAGCAGGGCTCTCCTTCCAACCCCAAGGACCCTAGAGCATGAGGCTGATTCCACAATGCAGGTCTCAACCACCAACAGGGACGGGCCCTCCCAGTTGGAGTTCCTTCCTAACTCTAAGGTGTGGAGCAGAACCCAGTTGTAAGCCTTATCAGAGGAGAAGGGTTGCACTGCTCATGTAGCCTTGCAGGTCAGCCTCCATCGCTGAAGAAAGGTCCGAGTCACACAGCCAGACCCAGACCAGAAACGCCGCAGCACTCAGACACCAGCGCTGGTGGGCCTTTGTAGCTGGAGTGAGGTCTGAGTTGCACAGCCAGGACCCGGGCAAGAAACGCTGCACTGCTCAATATCAGCACCGGTGGGCCTTTGTTGTTGGAGTGAGGTCCAAGTCACCCATGTCTGTATTTTGAACTACTGCATTTTCATTATTTTTTTGTCTAATTTCTATCTCCAAAAATAATTTCCTCTGACCTCTAACTTTAGATTTTTAACTACTTATTACATGTCAGTTCTTGAATATTTTATCATTAACATATATAATAGTTGCCTTCGTTACTTTTTTCTCAGAGTTAAGACAAAATACTTGACCCCAAAATTAAGAAAGGAAACATTTATTTAGCTCACAGTCTAAGGAGGTTTCAGTCCATACTCGGCTGGCTCCAAGACAGGGTGGCACATGGCAGAGGGCAACTGTTCATGGCTGCAGAAGACAAGAAAAGCAACAAGAGCAACAGGGGAGGAGTGAAGACTAGCATCCTCTTTCTCTCCCCTATATGCAAACTATCTGCCCCAGGGCAGGTGCAGCACTCACACCCATGAATCAATCACAAAGTCTAACAGCCTGCCCCATGACTGCGGGTGTATTTAGGGGGACACCCAGACACAAACCATAACAATAGTGATTGATTATCTCTAATGTGAGTTAGAGAGTGAAACAGGGGTAAGTTTAGGAAATCATTGCAATTACCTACATAGTTAGGTTTTTCTGTTGTATAGTTGTTGACATTTTGTCCAGATAAGTGTAATGGTAGGGAATTCTCTTGTGCACTATAAAATATTCAGTATCTTTCTTTTCCTCTACTGGAGTTTAGCAATATAATTGAGAAAAAATAATACAGTTAAGTGGCATTTTGGAGGAAGATCCACTGAGGTTAATGACTTGAAGGAAGTTGAGAAAAATGAAGGAAAATGAAGAATCTCAAAAAGGTTTCTAGACTGACCATTAATTAATTCTTGTTTTCAAATCTTCTACATTTGTAGGTTTATTATGTATACCTCTCCTCATAATATTTTTCCCTACTTTTTGTTGCTTTACCCCTTTACAACCCTCCAAGTACATGAGTTTTATATCCATTCTTTCAACCAACAAATGATCAAAATATTTGAAGGAATACATCTGTATAGAACATGTACATGTCTTGATTCTCATGTAGTATTTATATTAGATATTATAAAGAATGAAGAAGTGGTATAAAATACAGATGATATGAATCTTATATTTCAACTTCCATGTTCACTGCATAATAGCGGTAAAGAAAAAATTACTTAAAAGAGGATTTTTCTTGAATTTTGTTTCTTTTTGGCTACAAATATAGTGCATGTTATTTTTTCCTTGCTGGACACCACCAAGGAGCAACAGAGCCTGATAAGCCATGCGGTCCAGTGCCTTGAAGGGGGGCTAAATATTGTTGGTCTATAGGTTGTATTAAGTGCATTTTAAATTAAAATATTTTAACTCACAATTAATTAATTGATATATGATCACTTTATACACTGAGGAATGTCTGTATGTAGGAGGAAATGCCCTAGTGGTGTGACAACATTATTGTATCTTTCAAAGAGGAAATGAACATCTGTCCATTTAAGTATCTAGGCAGGTGATGGTCTCATGAAAGCACTCCCAGTGGGGAAACATTGTACTTAATGAAATTCCATTTATCTTTAAGGAATTATTAAAGTAGAAATTTATGTCATCATTAAATATATTCCTAACCTTATTCTCTTAATAGCAATCGATGATTTTCCTCATTGAGCAACAAGTTATCATATACTATTTCATAACAAGTTTATTTGTCAGTCATTTTTAGTCACTTTTTGTATTTCCCTCCAAATTATCACAGTGTTTGGGGCATAATAAATGTTTAACATGTTGAATGACTGAGTAAGATAGAATACATTTTCCTCAAAGCATAATTACTACTATTGTACATATTAAACATATATCAGTGTACTATGGATTTTGAAATAATAGGTTGACAATGTGTAGTTATTTTCAGGTTTTTATTTAAAAATAGTATATAAATATAAATAAAATATGATTTAAGGAACATAAAGTATGAAAATATAAAAAATTATATGTATACATATCAAAACAAGAAGAATATGACATAACCCCACCACGATTCATGTACAACATCAAGGAAAGTCAAAAATGGCTGAAAGAAGGTAGGTGATTCTGTAATAGGCAGACACTTTAATTTATACTGGCTAGTCTCATTTTTTTAAAGTTTTGCATGTGATGAAGAGAAGTCTTCTTGGATTCAGAGGGTAGGTGCGTGTGAATAAGATCTCTTTTCCTTTGTCTCAAAACAAAAGTTTGAAAGTTCAGAGTGTAGATTTTTTCTAAATTGTGTCTAGAAAGTGTAAAATGCTATGGTTACACTTTAAAAATATCTTTATAAAATTTAGTAATAAACACATTATATTTCATACCCAGATTAAAGGACAGAAGTAAACATTGGCAGACAGCAGAGTTTAAAGTAGTCTTTAGAAAGTTTCACATCCATACATGTGCGCCAAGTGCATCATCTTCCTTCACACGACTTCTTAGGGGGCATTTTAATTCTGTTACGGTAACTTTTTAATTAAGAGAATTGCAACATGAATTACTTTAATCTAAAAAGGCATTCTTGGACAAGGGTTTTAGCTCAGGGGCACAGGCACCTGCCTGACAAGCCCAAGATCCCAAGTTTGATTCCTGGTACCAAAAACAAAAACAAAAATAAAAAGTCATCTTCTGTCTATAATGGAATATATAATCTAATTTTCAGATTTTTAATCTCAAGTCTAGTTTTCAGTTTAAAAATAGTTCTTGCATGTTTTAAATTTTAAAAACAAGAAGACTACTGTATATTTTATTGTGAAATCTAAGATAATTCTGTATTAATTTTAATGTATAACTAGTCATATGTGTTGTTTAAATATCTAAATGCAAAAATAATTCCACAAAATGAAAACCTGATTTTTCTAATGATTATTTATATGCTAAACCTTCAAAAATGAATTCATTTTGATTATATTTACCAAACAGAAAAAATTTTAAAAATCATAATTATCTTTTGTAGAATATGGCCTTTTATTTATTGCCCAGGCACATTATTTAAAATAATCAGATAATTCATATCTAAACGTTATAAATTTGCATTAGCATTAAAAGTAATTTCTTTTAGGGGTTTAAGTGGAACCATGTTTTCATTTTTAAAATGTTATGACTGTTTTCCATTCCTCAACCTCCTCATAAACGTCATTAGATCAACTTCACTGTACAAATTTAGCTCGAGATACAGCTCAGTAGTGCAGCCCGTCTGGTAAGCTCAAGGTCCTGGATTTAAATCTCAGTTCAAAAAAAGTAAAAAAAACAATGAAATCCTTCAAATAAATGAAACCCTTCACATTGTTATCTGTGCTACGGCAAATCTAAAAACATAGTCTCCCTATGAGCCCCTGTCCCGCTCTCTCAGCCCATGGCACCGTGTATGAAATGCATGTATTTTGGTTCAGGAGCAAGAGGAGTCATCGGGGTTTTTCTTTCTGTATGGTGATTACCACAGTGTTTAAATTTGAATTTCTTCTCTACTGTGTGTTGTCTGTATAGCCTTGGCCATTTGTATCACCAGAAAATGCTTTTATCAGTTTCTCATTTTTAAAAATAGTACCTATAATTTAATGCTGTGGGGGAAAATGAAAGTGTTAATGGCTTTAGTGTGCTTAATTTAATGGTTGGATGATAGGTCATGGTGGGCTTCTGGAAAATATTAGCTACAATCACAAGTAGAAATGATGGTGTTATAAAATGTTCTAATTTTGAAGTTTTTGTTTGATGTTGAAGCCTACAAAAGTAAATGGAAAGATTTCAGATCATGAATCTGAAAATACATCCACAAGATTAGAATACTAATAAAAAGGATTTAAAAACAGTGCAGTGAAAATGTTTGAAGATAAACTTAAATGCACTTGTCCTACGCAGGGGAAAGTGTCTTTAAGTTTTCTACACTTAATTATACCATTTTTCAAAGGTCATGACGACTGCAGGACAGGTGATAAATGTAGTTAGCTCATGCAACAATCTGCAAAGCAAATCAAATGGCGCATCCCAAATTAGATCCTTTCCAACTGTCACTTTTTGAGTGCTTCAGCTAGAATATAGGAATGCCATGAACTCCTCACTAATATTTGCAATTTTCCTCTCTTCCAGTCCCTTTCAGTCATCATTGCTTTATAAGACTTTCAAATATGAAGATCTGCTAACACTTCCATTCCGTTCTATTACTCAGACTGACAACTGAAAGTTCCTGTCACCGATGTATAACAGTCTTATCATGTGATCTCCATGTGTCTCTGCAGCAATTATTAACTTATTTCCATTCATACTCACTATGGAGAAGCTAAATTAAAGCCTTCACTCATTCCATTTTAAAGGAACGATTTCTATCACTTTGTTCATTAATTTATTAATTTATATAGAAAAACGTAGTCATGTCTAAAAATGTATAAGACTGTGCTCACTCATGGGCACATATAATCTTATTGCTTAGAGAATCTGTTCAAGACAAAGCAGATTCAGTGGAGTATCTGCCAGTACTGAAAGATGGGTTGCACTTAATTTAAGAAAGTGACCCACTTATTCACATTAGAGGAAGTCAAACTGGTCTTACAGGTCACAACTCATACCGAGTGCTCCCACTGGACTAAATAAAGGAGGCAGTGTAGAATATTTCAGGTAAACAGAATCCTCTGCAGAGAGTACAGCAGGGCTTCATTAGCTGAGGCTGCATACGGATGTGCAGAAGATACACACCAACTTCATAGTGAGAGTGAAGACGAAGTATAAGCCGTATAAATGCCTTGTATATGGACTGGTACATGAGAGAACTCTTGAACATTAACAGTTCTGAAGCATTGAGGGTATTATGTTTATTGTCATCAAATAGACATAATTTTGTGTGGGTTTTTTTTCAATTTCCATGTCTCTTTTAAAAATCTTTCCCTGTCTAAATGTTCTGGATAACACCCCCTGGACTATGGTGGTAAAGAGGACTATACAGGTAAGAGTAGGTACCCTCACTTTGTACTTGATATCAGCAGAGAAGCTTTCCATTTTTCATCTTGCAATATTACATTAGTTGTGGGCTTTCATATGTAACTTTGATGATGATATGAGTTCTTTTATACCTATTTTGTTAAGTTTCTCATAAAAGAGAACTGAATTTTTCTGAATGATATTTCTGCGTCTTTTAAGATGATTGAGTGATTTTTATATTTTACTCTGTGAATATGGTTTAGAAGATGTTCATGGTCATAAGGTTCAGTTAAGAGTATCAGGTATGTAGCTGAGATCTGCTGTAGCTACTATGTCAATAGTTAACAATACTGCATGGTGAACATAAATCATTTGTTGAGAAGGTACATCTCATGTTAAGTGTTCATATCATAACAAAACACACACACACACACACTTCTTATACATGGACATATATCCATTAAGGCAAGGTTATCAAAAGGTAGATATAAGTCAGAATCAGAACAATCTCACAAAAATATTATTGAACAGATGCTGCAAGATCCAGTGGCTTGTTCAATATGATAAAGGAATATGTGTAATTCAGAGAAAAATGCCTAGTAATATACATAAATAAACTTTGTTCAGAACACATAGTGTTTATGTAAAGAATCTGAGACCCTGTTTATGACATAAATTACTTTTTCACAAATTTATAAATTTCCACACACGCCCTTTGTTGCAAAAAATCTATGTATAATAACAATTAGGTGGGGATATATCTTCATTCAAATAGAAACTTCTCATATAATAAAATAGAAATATTTTGTGGTGCATAGAATGCAACCTCCTTTTTAAATTTCTCTTTGTAAAATTCTTTGTAATTTTTTTTAACTCAACAATACATTAAGAAATATGGCATCAATCTTGCGTTCTTACATCTGGTAATCTGAGCAACTTTGTTGAAGATAACAATATAACAGCCACTGTTAATTCCTATCATTTTGTTCTGAAACCCTGTATCACTTTTATTCGTTTTGCTTTGTTTTGTTTTTGTGTATGTTGTTGCTATTTTGCTATTGTTCTAAAATTTTAGAAAAAGAATTATAGCATCAGTTGTACAATAGTCACTGTCCTTTATTGTTTTCGTTATCCAGTTCTTTTCTAACTTGATTTCCTGGCATTCTCACTCAAAACCAAGTATTTCTCTAAAGTTTGGAGCTCATTCATATCCTATTTGTTGATGTTTTTGTAACTAAAACATTAGAGTTATAAAATAACATTTAACTATGTAAGTCCTGACTAAAGCTACACTCTAAACTCAAAATTATTAAGAACATGATGGAATTCATCTAAAACTCAAATGCTAGGATATCGTTCCATCTAAAATGTTATAGTAGATATGTTAGGAAACATACTACACATTTGATCCATTCATGAGTTATTATTAGTGGACTTTTAAAATATCACTTGATAAACCTGAGTGTGCTGAAAAAAATAATATATCAAAAATATGATGTTTTCAGATCTTCTGGGAAAATACCCAGAAGAGGAATAGCTGGTTTGAATGAAACCTCTAGACCTAGTTTGTGGACAAATCTCCAGACAGCTCTCCACAGTGGCTGCACCAGTCTGCATTCCCACCAGCAGTGTAATAGAGTCCCTATTTCTCCACAGCCTCGCCAGCATCTGTTATTGGATGACTTTTTCATACTGGCCAGTCTTACTGAGGTGAGATGAAATCTAGACAGGAAGGAAATCTGTTCTAAAACAAAGAACAGATGGGACGAGGGAAAGGAGAAAAGAAAGAGACAAAAATGTATGTATGTATATATGAATATACATATATGCAGGAGGGCTAACATGGTTCTACTATTGTATTATATCACTTAATGCTAAGGAATAATCGATGACGGGTTATTTGATCAATCTTGTATGTCTATATGTGTTATCCTGAACACACACTTCGAAGATATCAATATGCAAAGCAGCAACTATTGGTGGTTTTGTTGTTGTTGTTGTTATTGTTGTTGTTTGCCTGTTTTGTTTTTTGTCTTTGGATTTTTGGTTTTTGTGTTTTTTCTGTTGTTGAGAGGATTAATTGTCTGACTAATTTTGCATGTCTGTATATGGGTTCATATATTTACACTTCGACAATGGATAAAGCAATAACCACTGTTGAGACCATGTCACCTTGTCTATAGATTAGTTGTGATTGTACTATTTTTTTATGCTAATTGGTGTCTGTTTGTTAATATGTTTTTGTACTTTATTTTTTTAAAAAATAAAAAAATAAAAAAATAAAAATACTTCCCAACAGAGTCTTTTACGAGAGTAGAGTCTGTAGTCCCACAGCGTCTCACACTGAGAAGGGCTGCATGTCTGAACTCTAGATTTAAGCCTTCATTCACATTTTCTCTCATCTCCTCTGATTCTTTTGGTAAGTTTGGATTTTAAGGTACGATATGCTTTCTAGATCTTGAAAGATCTTTCAAATAAGAGAGTTGTACAAAATTTTGGAAAATATTCTTGATGAACAGATGTTCATGTATATTTACCTTCAAATTTATTCTATGAAATAATCTTTCCATGATAACAAAATTAAGGCTTGAGTCAAATACAAACATACCTATCCGTTTGCCTACTGCTTGTGACTGTCTTTGTGCTATGAACTTAGAGTCTAGTAGCTGTGGTAAAGAATTTTTAGTCTGGGAAGAAGTTGACATTTATTATTTAGCCACAGAAGAAGTACTCTGATCCTAACCTTAACACAATGGAAATGTTGTCCCTTGGAAGTAGATGAACGTTTTAATCGGGTGTTTTGTTTATTGTAGGACATTCACAGAACTGTATAAGATATTACACTGACTTAAAACTGAAAAAAACATTACATTTTTTGTTTGTACTGGATTGGAGAGTTTCCCAAAGATACATGCCCACCCCAAACTTCTGAGTATTTCTTTATTTGAAAATAGTTTTTTTTCATAGAGTGAAGTAAAGATACAGTCATACTGAAGTGAAGAAGTGGAGAAATTTTTTACTATTGTGTGAAAAGAAACAAACAAAAACACTGGCACAAACACACAGTGAGAAAACAATATGAAGATGCGGGGTTAAAGATGGGTGATACACAGACCCTGAGACCCGAGAAGCTCTTCTGACAAAGGAGGCAAAGACGGAGTGATGGACGCCCAAGTCAGGAGTGCGAGATTGGCAGAGAATGCTACAAAATAGGAAAGGCAAGAAAGTACTCAACCCCATAGCAGAAAGACTGATTTCAGATTTCTAAACTCTGAAATGATGAGAAGCTTATTGTAGTTTGTTAGAAAGGCAGTATGAAACTAATGCATTGCTTCATACTTTCTGACAAAAATGCCCCAATATACTCCAGATTGGAAGGATTGAAGAACTGTCTAACATTTCACTGGTGTAGAGTAAAACCTAGTTGATATTATATTAGAATGGAGGCCTGATGTTATAAATATTCTGCTACCATATCTCAGATTTATGAAATATGTAAATTCTTTCTTATTCACTGTTCAGAAATTAAGTTGTGTTTCATTTTAATGGTCAGTTGTGATTCAGTGTATCAATATAGTTCTTCAAAGATTATCTTATTATCTTACTATTTATTTAATGGAATACCAGTCATTTTTTATGATTTGTAAGAATACACAAATTAACTCTATGACAAAATGTATGGCTTACTGTTTTCTTTTTACTATATTTCTGTTAATTTTATATTCATTATATACTACAAAACAAATTAATTGTCTATAACTACAATCCAAGAGCAGCATTTTATTTATTAATAAATCCTTATTAAGGGCACTTCATTTAAAGTGTTAATGAATACTAATTTCTTACTAGGGATTTAAAATAATGTTTGTAATTGAGGAAAACAGCTTTGATATCAAAGTATTAGAGATTTATAAAAAATCCACTTGGAAGATAGCAATAAGCAACGCAACAGCCATTGCTGGTTTCCTATCATCTTGTTTTGAAATTCTGTATCACTTTTATATTTTTTGTGGGGGTTTTTTGTCATTGTTTTGGTCAGCTTCACTTTGTTGTTTACCCTATAAAATAATTTTTAAAAACTTTTTGGACAAAATTTCACAGTCAAAAGAATACACGGAAGTACAAATTAGTACAAGTAGCTTAATGAATATTTTTTGCTGGAATTTATCATGTTCCCTTGCCCATAAGCTTTCCTGATACATTTTCAGGGTGTTCTACACATTTTAATCTCTTAGGGTACAACTGACTATTTGCTTCCACATTTATCACTATGTAATTTGTAGAACCAAATGCTACATTTAGAACCTTGAACAACATTTATTAAATTTGCTAAGTAATTATATTTACTCGTGATGATTCCAATCCCACAGTGTGAATCGGCACAGGTGTGACTAGCGGTTCTATTTCTTTATCCACTGAGCTCCTGCTGTACATAAAGCATCCACTAGTAATTTTCTTTAATTCACTTAATTGCCTGGGGCACCCTGAGCCACTCTTTTCCCCTAATTTGCTGCTTTCTGTTGTTTCATAGAAAACAGAATAGTCTGAAGAGAGGCCACTTATAATTACCAGAATTGAAATACAAGCACACTCGTGTCTAACATAGACTTGGTGTTAACCTTGCAGCTTTTTTACAAAAATCTATGTGATATAAAAATTCAAGCAGAGAAACACAATTAGAAACCAAGAAATGCAAAATGAAACAAATAAATACTGCTTTTAAAATATTACAAAGTTTATTGTTTATATCACAATCCATACAAAAATACAAAGTGCATTGGTGTCATTTTTCCAATTTTAGGAATTATAATTATCACTTGTTTTTCAGAAATTTAGTCGTGTATCTATATTCTACTGTTGTTGAGTCCATCCAAAATTCCATGGACTAAAAATAGCTAATATTTTTAGTTACACCCAGACCTTGGTACATGTGTTTAATGTAATTAAAAACCACTAAACTTCAGGAAAAAAGTCTATATGCCTTTTGCACTAATTCTTTCACCATGATTTTTTTTAAATTTGGTAAATCTCCAAACATTTGATAGGTGAATAGTTCTCTTACTATCTTCAAAATACAAAGATATGGACCCTGTTGTGATTATTATCTCGTTCTTCCCCTAAAGACTCCGGTAATCATAGGCCAGGCCTTGGCAAGGTGATCGGGTTATAGAGACGCTGTAACTGACTTGGTGTTAGGAGCTGGGGCCTGGTCAAAGGAGGCAGGCCTGAAGCTTTGACTCACAGGATCTCTTTCCGGGGTCCTCTCTTAACTCTCCTGCTTCGTGGACATCATGACTTGAGCAACTCCACAATGCCTCCTGCCATGCTGTTTCTCCTTCCTGATTTTGGTTATGTTGTTGCTGTTGTCATTCTTGGTTTGTTTCTTTTTCTTGGTTGATTGTTCGATTGCTTTGGAGACAAGATCTTATGATGCAGCTTAGACTGACTTTGAACTCACCATGTAGTTCAGACTGGACTTGAATTCAGGGAGATCCTTCTGTCTCAATTTCCCAAGGGTTTGCAATATGCATACCATGGCCTGAGATTTTATAGGAGACTGAGATTAAGGCTGGTAGACTAATTAATCTGGGCAGAGGAAATTTGAGGGCAACTCAATATTCAGGATGTAGCAGTGCTATTACTGGGGGCTTTTGGTGAGCTCTGTACTGATAATCACGAGCAATGAGCATAAAACAACTTTGAGTATGGCTGAGGAGAGATTGGTATTAAAAGATTTTGCATTAGGAAGAATCCAATTACTTTACAAAAAGACAGCAGAAAACATGGTTTAAAAACATTTTAGAAGAAAGAAAGGCTCATAATTTTTAGACTCAAAATTGCAAAAGTGTATAAATACCCACATTTTCTTCATTCTTCTGAATAACACACTTTTATAAAGACAAATAAATTTGCCATTCATCGAGGTTCATACCTGTAATCCCAGCACCTGAGAAACTGCAGCAGGAGGTTTGCTGTGAGTTTGAGGCCAGGCTTACCTGTACTAGTTAGTGAGACCTTACCTCAAAAAGCGAAGAAGAAGAAGAAAGAAGGAGGAGGAAGAGGAGGAGGAGGAGGAGGAGGAGGAGGAG
>PVLD010023554.1:0-27156 GCA_004027595.1 Dinomys branickii | reverse complement strand
CTAGCAAGCGCAGGGTCCTGAGTTCAATCCCCAGTACTGCCAAAAAAAAAAAAAAAAAAAGTCTAAGAAAAACATGTAAACATGCATCCGGCTGCTTCTGCCTAACTACTGCTCCCTGTGGGAACAGCCACTTCCTTTGTGCTAAAGTCTTAGGGACTATAAACGAAACCTTGTTGCTACATCCCGTCACCAAGCAAGCTCTGCAACCTTGAGTTTCAGGGCTGGTAAAATCTTAAAAGCTCACTTTGGCAGGGAGCTGGAACCAAAATACACACTAAAGGGCATACCTCAGCTTTGTGTTTGATTATGAAACAAAGAACAACAAACCACCCTGACTTAGAGTCCTCAAATGTCCACCTTATTATAAAGAATAGAATATCAGTAACTTCTCAACCTGAGATGTTTCAGAGATATTCCTTAATTTTAGGAGAGACCTATGGCATTTTCTTCAGTGGTAGATTAAACTCTTACCTGCTAAGTTTCCTTACACCCTAAAGTATTACATATGCATTAATATGGCTAACTTTATATACATACAGAACCACTGAATGAATAAGTAATGAAAATGTTCAAAAGGTAGGAAGGGCTAGCCAAGTGTGGTGGTATGTGTCTGCAATCCCAGCGCTCAGCAGGCGCAGGCGCAGGCAAGCGGATCACAAGTTTGCGGCCAAGCTGAGCTATAAAGTAAGTTCAAGGCCAGCCTGAACTACACAGTGTTTGACAAAAACTAAAAATGAATAAATACATAAAAATGTTAAAAATATTTTTAAAAACTAGGAGAGAAAATACCATAAAACAGATGTAGCATTTCCACAAAGGGAAAGGTGATCGTTATGATGTGATGTGACATGCAATCAGACCCGTTATGATATGATGTCATGTGCAATCAGACCCTGGTAACTTTTACAGCAGGAACCCTAAGGCAGGGACTTAAGAGGTTCCATTATTCTTCTGGTTTTAGTCCCTCTGTAAAAATATGTGAAGAGCTTTGTTAGCCAAGTCAAACTGGACAACAATTTGGAAAATATTTCACTTATTTGTATGCGATAGAGTATTAAGCAGGTATAAAACTGTTCAAATACAGTGGATTCTTTTGAGTTGTGTCTAGCTCATTCGTTTTTATTCAGCCATACTCATTATGTCCAAAAATTCCTCAAAAAAGTAATTCAAGATAAAAACCCAGCTTGAAACTAATGTCACAAGGAAAAAATGGTCTTTAACCCTAGAGTTTTAAAAGCAGAATAAAGAAACCACTAGCTTAAAAGCAAATCAAAATTTAAAAGACAACAGGCAGAGGGGACCGCTCAGCGTTTAAAATAACTAAGGTGCTTCCTTTAGTATAAGCCAGGTGTGATGCTTTGCAAACTGCTAGAAGTTGCCTAGGATCTATGAAATTCTAAGAAACAGAATAATACATGTTGTGTGATGAATTATACAAGACTTCTGGAAATAAAATACCAGATAGAAACTGGGGTTCTCAAATTCTAAAAATGCGATGTGACATTTTTGACAGAAGTGCTTTCACTAATGGCCCTTGGAGGTCTGCATTAAAAAGAAAATAAATGAATCCACATGGTTTTGGAATACATTTGCCCACCTTGGAAACCCTAACAGGCTGATTATAGCAACTGGTCCAGATGCAGCGTCTGACCACAAGCCAGACTCAGGAGGAACCCAGATCGACGACTCCTCTCCCCGCTCTAGGGAGCTGCCTTGGTGACTGCTCTCTAATTTACTGGCCTGCTCTCCAAAAATACAACAGGCCCAGATGCCTGTGGGTTCGGGTGTGCCTAATTGAGCCACAGTGAGCACCAAATGACCTGGAAATGTCTAATTCAGCTTTTGTCAGAACAAATTACTGGGATATTTTCATGTCCCTTCAGGGACTAATTTATGATTGGACACCAAGTCCTGTGCAGAGTGATGGGCCGGAGCTGATGGCCACTTCAGCCCCGCATAAGTTGTGGATGTGATGCTCTGCCAGGAAGAACCAGTCCAAATGGTCGGACAGAAAGGAAGACACTTAAGTAAACACTGCAAGTGTCCTGGACAGAGGCGTGAATTTTGTGCCTTTTGCTGCTCCAAGGGCTCCTTTTGGAAAGGCTTCACGCGCCTTCTGTAAAGCGCCCTCTGATTTACTGCTGCAGAGTCCACATATTGTTCCACAGGGGTAACCACTAACTCAGCAATTCTAATCCATTTATTTGTTTTAAAGAGAAAAAACAAAACAAACAAAAAAACCCAACAAAGACAAAAACACAAAAACTATAAAAACAATACAGAATTTCAAAACAAGAAGGTAGGAAATCAACAATGGTTGTTGTATTACTTACTGTTATCTTCAAATTAGTTGCTCAGATTACCAGATATAAGCATGCAAGATCGGTCAAATGATTAAACATTAACTGTTCCTTTCAGTAAACCAACAGAAGCTAGTAGAACAACTATCTTAGCTATCACGTATGTGTGTGTGTGTGTGTGTGTGTGTATTTCCCTTCCTTGTTTTTTCTTTTCTTCTTTCCCTCATCCCAGTCGTTCTTTCCTATTGAGCAGCTTCTTTGCCTTTCACTAAATCTATTGTTCCTTTCAGTTTTATTTACTCTTTCAGGTTCTTACACCAGGGAGACCACACAGTGTTTACACATGCAGGTCTGACTTATTTCACTCATGAATTCTAATATGTTTAGTATCAAATGGTTCTAATTTCATAAACAACTCACCAGGGCTCACAGAAAGAAACTTGAAAATCAGATTTGAGCTGGCGATATCTTGGTGGTTGGTAGAACAATCTCAGACCTTTTAAGCTCCCTCTCAACTCACGACCTTGGCAGGACCCAGACGCTAGCTCTGAGTGCTCCGGGAAGCTCTCCACAGTACATGGTCTGCAGTACCCAGATCAGCTCCTGGCCTCATGGACTTGGGCTGAGTATGCCTGTCTTGGTTTCACTGTTGTCTTTTGGATTTCAGAGGGAGGGTGTTGAGTACAATAGTCTTTAAATCAGGCTTTCTGTCAGCCATGAAGAGCCCTGTTTAGTTTTATTTCTAGACATCTCCCCATCCTAAGTGACCTACACTCTTACTTTCCTTCTCCCTTCCCCTAGTATGTTTAATGCCTTTAATAGGTATGCATGGATTTATGTATCCTGAAAAAGAAATCTGAAAGTGACATCAATTTATAGAAATAATACTGAGCTATATATGTCACTCAGTTGCTTGCTTTTTTGCTCAAAATTATACCATAGTGCATGTCTGTAATCCTGGTTACTCAGGAAACTGAGGTAGAAGGATTCCAACTTTGAGGACAGCCTAGGTAACTTAGCAAGTCCCTGTCTCAAAATAAAATTTAAAATTGAAAGAACGGTTGTGAGCCAAGCATAGTGGTACATGCCTGTAATCCCGGCACTTTGGAGGCTGAGGCAGGAAGATCATTGCAAAGGCCAGCCTAGACTATATAGTGAGTTCAAGCCTGCACTACAAACCAGGACTCTGTCTCAAAAAACCAGAAAATAAAATAAAAACTAAAATAGCTCAGTGGTAGAATGCTTGCCTAGCGTATTCAAGGCCCTGAGTTTCATTTTTGGTGCCTCAGAAACAAAACCTGTATATACAGCACCTGTCTCCTTGTCCCCTACACGGAGCCTATGGGTTTTCTCTGTCTAGAGAACCTTGACTAACAGATGTCTTACAATTAATTCCGTTCTGACATTCATTTCAGCTAGTGCAGACTCTAAAAGTCAAACACCCACTTCAGATGCCACTCACAATCGTAGGTCTCCATTTGACTTGGTCACAGATAAGACAGTTCTTTGCCCTCCTCCTCAAGTTGGATAGTTTGCTGGAGGGGCTCACAAAGTGCAGTACTAGTTTATAACGTAACGAGGGATACAATAGGGATGTAAAGCCAGATGAAGAAGTGCACAGGACAAGGTCTGGGAGAGACCTAACATCGGAACTTCAGTCCCATGGAGTGGAATGCACCATTCCCACGCACACAGGCACATTCACCAACCTGGGACGTCTTCACACCCTGTATTTAGGGGTTTCATGGAGGCTTCCTCATGTAGGCATGATGTAGCCAGTAATGAAGCCTCCCACTTCTTCTAGGAGACAAGAGGAGGGTAGCTCTGAATGTTCTAGTTTCTGATCATGGCTTGGTCTTTCTGTGACCAGACTCTGTCCAGAACCCTCTGAAGAGTCCCCTCATAAGGGAAGAAGAGACTCCTATCATTCAGAAGATTCCAAAGAATTTGGGAAGTCTGTGTGCAGGAGCCAGAATAAAAAACAAATATTAGAACCAAAAAATGCAACTAGCGGACCTATAACTTGGGAAATTATAAATGTTTTAGGAACTCTCACTGGAGCAAGGGACAGCGACATAATCAAAAGAAAGTGTTCTTGCTTTGTGCTCAACTTGTATCAACCTTGCAAATCACCCACTAGTGAGCATTTTAACTGTTTTGTTCCATATGCCACCTATGAACATGATTAATTTTGGCCCTGAATCTCTCCACTTATTAAATTCACTCAAGTCACAGTCCTCTTGTTCAGGCTTTTTGGTTTTGTTTTTGCTTTTCATTTAATACATGGTTTGTCAAGGTCATCATCTGAGCTTGAGACTTTATTCTGAAACTTTTTTACAAATGAAAATGCACATACAGTATTTCTTCTGATACAGAATTGGGACCAGACAAACTAAATGCAACATGTTCCTCCATATTTTTAAGTAAAAAAGTATATAAAATGTTTATAGCTTTAGATTCTAAGGGTTTTGCATGTAGGTCAGTACTTTTGCTAACTTTCTTTGCATGTTCATTGATGTTAAGCTGCAACACAAATTTCACTACTGGAATCTATTCACTGGAAACTTTCAGCTAGACTTTAGACACCTGAAGACAATTGTTGAACTAATTTATAGGAGACACTTGCTCTCCCCTTAGCTGAAGGCTTGAGAAGAGTTTTTTAAACATTCTGAAGTGATCGTCAATAGGAAGAGTAGTGAAAGACCATGGTTGTCTTTCAATTTTTAATTATTTTCTTTCTCTTTGAAAAAATTGAGTGGATTGAGAGATATTTCTCATTCAAAACAAAATAAAATACCTACTCCTAAAATACAGTATCTTTGGCATATTTTAATTTTTGTGGAGTTAAGTCAGAGGTGATCCTGAGATACAATGGCTCTAAGTCAAGTAATGATTCTGTGGAACTGATACCTTTTCTGTGGACTTTCTCTTCTTTGCCACTAAAAATACTAAAATCTGTTATGAAAGTTGCATAAGTCTTTTGGTTCTTTTGCTTTAGGGCAATTTTGAAAGACTTCTTCTCGAAGGACCCCGAACGGGTCCTAAACATACGTCCTCTCACAGGGCCCCACTCTCCACCATGACAGGCTTCTCCTCAGGCACAGTGAGGACTGGATGAATGGCAGCCTTACAGTACCTACCAGGCCCTCTGATGCTGGGCGTAGAGACAGAGAATAAGAAGGAAAAACATGAGCCCAGACCCCACATGCTGAGCCATGGGATTGGCTGCCTTCTCTTGCTGGGTTTTAGTTCCAGAGCCTATGTTCGTAGCCCTCTGCTCATTACTGTCCTGGCATCAGGGAAGCCCAGTTCCCATACTCCATCTTAACACCTGGAAAAACCAGCCATGTTCAGCGTCCCAGGCCTGTGCCCTGCCTAAGGAGGAAGTGAGACATTTCACAAAGTGTGAAAGAAATATAGTCATGCTCTCATGAACACTTTTGTAACTGAGAATCAAAATGCTTCACCATTTGGTGGGAAGACTGGAGAAAGGCAAATTCATTCTCCCAAAGAATACAACATGGCTAAAGTCCAAGATACTGCAGCCATTTAGTTAAAGGAGAGGTGGGGAGGGACCATCTGTTTACTGTGCAAAGTAAGTGAGAGCAGACATCTGGGGAGACAGGTGATGGGGTGGAAATACGGTTGAACTGAAATTCAGGAGGCTTGTGTACTTGCCCCAACTTTGCAGACCATAGCAGCAGTGTGACTTTGGAGGAGGTCAGTTAATCTTAGAGGACCCCCATTGTCTGAGCAGCACATCCAAATTCTTATAAATTCAAAGGAATAGCTTTTACCCCCAATGAACCTGTCCTACTAATGCAGACACACATCAAGCAGTCATTTGCTCTAATAGGGAGTCAATATTCTAAATTAAATGTTCAAGGGCAATCTAATTAGCAAGGCAGCAGGCTGTGGCTATTTCTGACATGACTCCAGTGCCCTTTAAAAGTGTCCTTTGGTCTGCCCAGCCATGCCTCTAGCTGTGAGTGTATCAACACCCTTTACTGACTTAAGAGAGAGCAATAGTCATATGTTAGAATTCTTTGTCACCCTCGCAAAATAATATGAGTATTTTATACATTTTATGACCCATATAGAAAGCACTGGGTTTCAGTCAGTTTCTTTATAAACTAAAATGGATTATTTACCCCAAATTATTGAAAGCAGATAATGCAAGCACCTTGATTCTCACCAAGAGAGGAAGATAAGGTTCACTGTAAAGTTTCCTGGGGAATTTTCACGAACTCTGATGCCCATGTAAGTGAAAATCATTTTCTCTAAAACAGGAAGGCACCTAAGTACCGTAATTTTATGTGCTTTTTCAAGAAGTTATTCACAAAGTTTTAACTTACCAAATAAGAAAACTATTACCAATTTATGGGGCAAGGACTACTCCTATGACCCAAATTATGCGTTCAGAAACTTTACATATAACACAAAGAAATGATATATTTAATTGCAATAATAGGTTCATCTCATTTTTCATTGACCCAAATAGTCGGTACCATGGAAACTGATTTCTAAACTGGTGTATATCAATAATTCAATAATATGAAGCAGGACTGAGAATAAAAGCATTTGTTCAATTAATTTATTTTAATGGTAAAAGCACCAAACAAAGTTAAGGAAAAACATCCACAGGATTAGTTTGCTGGGTTAAGACTATTGTGGATTAATATCCATAATCCTTGGAATTAATCCCTATCTGAAACAGTAGTGTACATTTGTGTCTTCCACTTCTCGCTCTCTCTATATTTGACTCACACTGATATTAAGGACTACCTTGTTTCTATTTTTAAATGACCTAGAAATGATTAATATTTTTGAATATTATAACATATTTTCTCTACTCATTAGTGATTATTCACAATTCAAGTAAAATTCTTCAAATATAATCTTTAATCTATTGTGTATGCATCATTGTCTTTTAAAAAACACTTCAGAGCTTAATCGACAAGTATTTATTGAAATAACTATATGCTCAGGGTGATTTTGTTTTCCTTCATTCTGATGAATTTAAACAATATGTGATTTGATTAAAATAAAATAATTCTCCAGATCTCAGCAATGTAGTCAAGGAATTCTGGCTTTTGATCATTTTAAAACCAAAGGCTAAGTGGCTTTCTCTCATTTAAAATATTTCTGTAACATAATATATATGGAAATCAGTTACAAGGCTTTGACCCTTCAAAAGAATTTTTGAATGTTTCTGTTAAGTTACCTGCTGTTCATAGCTTGGCCTTTGGAATTAGTGGTGCTTAGAGATCCTGATTTTGTAACTTATAAAATATGCAACTTTAGATGAGTCGTTTGTCCTTTTTGAATTTCAAATTCTTCATCTTTAAAAGCATGAACAATAGTATGCCTATCTCACAGAACCATTATAAATACAAAAAGTCATCATAAATGAAAAGGTTTGGTGCAACATTAATTAGAAAGCAATGACTCAATATTGGTTTCTTCTATTTTTTTCACTAGTAATAATTTTCTTTAAGATATTGCTCTTGTGAGCTCTGAAATTTCTTCTGTAACTGCCAGCTGTGTGTTTCACTTTTGCAAAGAATTTGTCTGTATTTTTTCCATGCCTTAAAACTGTGTGAAGATGTATTTTAAGGTGGTGGACTAATTAATCTTGTAAAGAAAATTTCAAGGCATCCCAATGTTCAAGCTGTGGCATGGGTATTGCTGGGTACTTTCATCTAGATTTGCAGTGAAAATCAGGTACAAAAAGAAGAACCAAAGGACACGGAAAATTTTGCTGGTGGAGGTGCCAGGAATGTGGAATGACTGCTGAGGCATAGCATACACCTTGAGCAAAGCCAGCCCAAGAGAGGCTGTATGGGATGCAATAAGTAAGGAAATAGGGGTAGTGGTGTTCAAGCCATTTGGAGTTCACATATTACCATAGCCTTCCCCAGGTGTTGGACATAGAAATAAAAGATGTAATGTTTGCTTTGCTGTATTCTGTTCTTTGTTCTGTTGAATTTCTTTCCATTCTCTATCCCTCCACTTTGGAATTAGAATGTTTACTCAGTGCTATTGTATGTTGGAAGCATTTAGCTTTCTTTTTGATTTTCACAGAGCCTCATATGGAAGAGTTTGCCTTGAATGTCAGAGGGCACCTTGGACTTGGACATTTTATCAATGCTAGAACTGTCAAGATTTTGCTGACTCTTAGAGATGGCCTAATGCATTTTGTATAAAGGAATGAACACGAGCCTTTAAAGGAGAGAGGGGCAGAATGCTATGATTTAGATGTAAAATACCTCATTTTCAGAGGTAGAGCCTGGCTGGAGTGGGAGGGCCCCTAGTGGTGTGACCACAAAGGGTGTATTCTTGCCCCTTGCTCTTACCTTCTCTCTGCTTCCTGGCCACCCCCACAGGAGCACCTTTCCTCTTCCACGCCCTTCCACCATGCTGTCTCTCGCATGGAGCCAGCCAACCATGGACTGAACCCACTAAAACTATGAGCAAAAAAAAAACCCTCTACTCCTTTGGGTTGCTGATGTTTTGTATTTTGCCCTAGCAATGGAAAAGCTGACTAATACACTAGGGCACCGAGGCTATGAGATGCCCTACTATTCCAGTAGCTGTTCTACTGAAGTAAATGGCCTTCTCGGTCACTCCAAAAGAAGAAAAAAGAGGATTAGAGTGTCTTGTACTGAAAAATTGAAAACGTTTGCTGAGAAGGACCTTACTAGTTCAATTCAGAGCCCTTGGAAAGAGCTAACCACACAACATTCCCTAATCATAATCCTCTAGGTACCTGAAAAGTGAGACAAATAGGATCTGGGTATGATCTCTACAAAACCACTCATGGCACAGGGGAGTAACATGAGTAAAAGTAGATGAGTGGAAAACTAGAAAAAATAAAATAAAGCAACCAAATAAACACTCCTTGTGTCTGCTTACCTGGTGCTTATTCCCCCCAGATAACACTTATATGAAGAAGAAGAAAGGCCTATCAGAGTCTCTTGGTTATGTGAAAGAGTCACAGATATAATTTTTGATTGGAAGCCATTTGCAATATTTGACTAAATGCTAATTATCAACAAAATAGTTTACATCAAGTGTATGCTAGCCAGAGAGACAATGCACCATTTTTACCCAAAAATCAGCCCACATAAACTATCTCACCATCCACCCTCACATAATTCAGAGAAATTTCAAGAAGAAAGGAAGACATCATGAATTTATCTGAGAAAATCACAGGAGTACCTAGCCCTAGATTATCCAAGATTAATTTTTAGCTGTGGAAGAAAAAAAAGAGGTCTAAACAGACTCTACGTCATTTGAGGAAAAATTATACTCTCAAGCATGGTTTGCAAATATCATGATTGGCACACTATAATAAATTAGCATAGAACTAAAGAGTTATAAAAAGATACATCTTTTAGGCCTGGACTATTCTGGCTGAGATGAAAATGGAGGAGATGTCAGTGCCCAACTAGGATACAAGCAGAAAACAGCTGTTCCTAAACTAGGTAGAAAATGAAGATCTGACCAATCTGGGAATTTTATTTTTTCTTCCACTTTTGAATTTAAATTAGTTTCTATTTGGCTGTGCTGTTTGTATGAGGTTTTTGTTGCTGTTGTTGTTTTGTTTTGTTTTGTTTTGGCTTTGTTGAGACAGAATCTCACTTTAGAGTTCAAGATGGCCTTGAACTGAATATGTAGCCCAGGCTGGCTTCAAACTTGCCATGATCCTCTTACCTCAGTCTTCTAAGTGCTGGGATTACAGGCATGAACCACCATGCCCAGCTACTTGTACTGTTTCAAAATAAGACTTGGGAGGTGAGACAAGTCAGAAATGAGGAGAAATTACCCTTTGACTCTCAAAAAAACCTTGCTGTTTTCAATACAACCCATCATTTCCTTGTAGTCAGGATGACCATTCTAGCCTATGTCCTGCTATCTCATCTCTTGCTTGCAGCCCTTATTGGACCATATCCCTGTAGGATGTAGTATGAACTTTTTAGTGTATGTGTGTTCCTGCCTTCCTCTTTAGTTTTATGTTTCTCCATACCATGTTCTTCAGCATCAGTTATATGGAATCATTTATGGTTCTCTGGTGAATTCTTTTTCTTCTTATTTCTGTATGTTCTGGTTAAATGAGTACCAGCATCAGCACCGTAGCCACCAGCACCAGCAACACTCGTGCTGCTGGCACCACCTCTATAAGCTTTACTGTCACCACTGAATCTACCAACAGCACCCCTGTCACCATCCACACCAGCAGCATCACCTCCGCTGCCCCCCCCATCAGTGGTATCACAACCACCACTCATCTGATAAAGGCCCTAGTCATCTTTTAAGACTGGCTTTACAGTGCTAAATCCTCTATGGATCTACACTTTTATCCTCTCTGTGTAGGCCTATTCAAAAGCTTTTCCTAAAATGTGAGCCAATATTTTCCTCAAGATGCTAACACACAATCACCTTCATTAACAACTGTTAGTATGTTCTTTGAACTAAGCTTCAATATTTTGAAAAACAATGCATTGGGACAATATAAGTAACACAAAAAGTAAAATGTTCATATCATTAAATAATAATTATAACAGATTTATTATTCTTTAAGTATATGTTGTGGACTCTTGTTTTCAAACTACTTACAGATTAGAATCACTTATGCTCAAAATTAACCGCTCGGTTCCCTGGTTCTGCTCCCCTGCTCTGCTTTCCAGATGCCCTGAGCTGAGCAGCTTGGCTCTGCTATATACACCTGTCGTGATATTTCTGCCTTGGAGCCCGGTGACCATGGATGGAACCTTCCAAAGTTGTGAGCCAAATTAAATGTTTCCTCCTTTAAATTGTGTATGTCGCATATTTGGGTCCTAGCAATGAAAAGCTGACTACCACGACAATTAAATCTGCAACTTAAGGGGTTGAAAAAATGCATTCATTCAATCCATATTATGCAGTACCTACTCAGTGCCATGTACTGTGCTAGGCCTTAAGAATCACACAAGTTTAACATGGTCTTTGCCCTCAGTGTAGATTCCATTCTATCAGGAGAAGTAGAATTTCTGGCCACCAATTAGAAACTAGATATCAATTTTTGCACCCATAAGTGGTTATCCTTTCCTTTTTACCTTTCATAGAATAGAGACACTCATCCTAGAGACATGCAGCAATGTGACTGGCAGATAAGGATTAGAAAAACTTCCCCAGGGTTTCCTCTAGGCCCAGTGTTCACTTAGGCAACTGAGGAAGGAGAAGCAGAGAACTGATAGTTTGCCTCTGAGGTTCCTCAGTCCTGTCTGGGCCTAATAATGAGTATGCAGTGCCATGGGTCACCAGAGCTCATAGCTAGTGCACTGCACCCTAAATGGTCTGAAAAATTAGTTTTTTTCAGTTACCCATTAAGAGAAATAAAGATTTCATGTTCAGTTGCCTCTAAAACTTGCCACTTGGGAGTAAAAATTGTTACTCTAATAAGATTGTGATTGTGGGAAATATGCTAAGCATTTGGATTCTTAAAGGTTCACTCCTTTTTCATTGTCCGAAATACAGATCCAAGAGGGCATTTTGTCCAGAGAATTCCTTGAGTTTAAGAACAGAATTAGTCTGCTTGAGCTCCTATAACAAAATCCCACAGCCGATGAGGCTTTAAAAATAAATATTTATTTGTCTTAGATCTGACTGAGGAATCCAAGAGCAAACAGCTGACTTAGTTCTTTGTGAGAGGCCCCTTCCAGCCTTGTAGCCGGACACCATTTTACTCCACCCACATGGCCCAGAGAGAGGTATCGTTCTCTTTTTCTGTTGCTCTTCCTGTAAAGCCACTAATCCCATCACGAGGGCCCCAACCATCATGAATTCATCAAACTCTAATTGTTTCCAACGGTCCTATCTATAAGGAGCATCACACTGGGAATTTCATAACCTATGCATTTTGGGAAAACACAATTCAGTCCATAGTTCCAGGTGGCGTTACAAACTTGGAAGGCTTCAAATTGTTCCCTTCACAAATTCTCCTATCCCGTGATCCTTCTTTGTGTCACACTTTCTTATTCCTAGGATAACTTTCCAGTGTAACTGAGGCCTTACTACATACATTTAATTTGGCTTCAGGATTTCCTAACTTCTCAAATCAAGGACAATTGAAAGACCAGGAGAAATATCATTGGCCTACAACAAATCATTCAGCATATTCTGTAGAGTCAGATTTGAATCGCCAATCTGTTAATAGGTCCATGCAGCCTCTGCGCAAAATGTAGGTTCCTCATAAATTTTGTTCTTTCACATTTTCCAAACAATGAAATAGAGGCAAGAATTGAGTCTTTGGATTTGTCTGTTCGACCCAGTGAAAAGGGAGGCAGGTGGGTCTGAGTCTGGGGATCCATACACCTGTTGATAACACCTGAGGTCTCACCATGCTTCAGAGACATGTTAGCTGTGCGGCCTTGGATGAATCCCTTAGCTCATCCCTGATTTACAGAATAAGGATGACGAAACGTCCTGAATGTCTGACCGGAACACTTAAAAGGGGCTCATACGAATGCTGCAGATGGGCACAGGATAATACTGGATCATTTCAAAACGATGATCCAGAGTGGTGATAATCAGGCCTGACTCATGATTTGGAAGTGGTTTTAAGCCTTGGCGTCCCAGAATTACCATAAAATCGGCATTCCAGAGCTTTTCATAGGAGCAATAGGTCTTCCCTCTTTGCTCTATGTGAGGTCACTCCTAGTATTTTTTTTCTTTTTTGTCAGTACCAGGAATTAAACTCAGGACCTTGTGCTTGCCAGACAGACACTTATTCCACTGAGCCATATCCCCAGCCAACACCTAATACTTACTCAAGATCCTAAATATGATGACCAGGGATAAAAATTGTTTCAAAAACATAGAGCTCCTCTAAATTCTAAATATTATGCATACATTTGATTTCCATTCAGGGTTCCTGGTTCCTAACTCCCATACCCCCTGCTGTTTTCTAAATGACTAGAATAGTAAAGCTAAAATTTTGGGCCTTTTGTCTTGGGTCCCAGCTTCACAATAGCTTTAGGATGATAAAAGTGAAAGAAAACCTTTTGTTATTATGTTGGGGTGCTTTAGACTACAGAAAGCAAAATCTCTCTCTCTCTCTCTGATATCCAGCCCTCTTTTCACCTGCTTCTTTTCCTCCCAATAGCAGGCCATAGAAATTATGATTTTTCTTCTCCAAGATAGATCACAAAAACTAAAAATATACTCCCATATTCCTCTGCTTTCCTGTCTTGGCACTAGACATAGAGAGACTAGCATAAGGTCTCTCTTTCCGAAAGGGTCTCTCTCCATACCCAAGAGGGAGGGGTCCTGCACAGAGAAGCCAGGAAGAACCCACACTGACATGCCTGTCTGCGTTTTCCCCCTTAGTCTGTGTGCTGGTTATTTTTTTTTCTCATTGCTGAGACAAAATACCTAACACCCAAAACATGAGAGGTTTATTTAGAGCTCACCAATTTTAGAGGATTCTGTCCATCGTCAGCTTGTCTCCAAGGCAAGGTGGCACATGGCAGAGGGGCAGCTGCTTGTGGGGGTGAGGGACAGCAAAAGCGCCAAGAGAGAAGAGCAGAGAAGGAGGCAAGCTTCTCTCTGCCCCGTTATCTTACCCATGCTTCTGGGACTAGGGCGGTGCCCACTGAATCCGTGGGCTGACCCTTCAGTCACCCACCCTTAATCCCAGCATTACACTACAAACCAACCACACAGTTTAGATTCAGCCACTGCCCAGAAACCCTATGATCAAGTGAAGCTTTGGGGGGACATCTTGACACAAACCGTAACAGTCTATGACCACCAGATCATACGCTTCTATCCAACTATCCAAATGCATTTCTACCCAGCTGTCTATCATTTATCCCTTTCCTATGTAAAAGGACAGGGTTCAGGAGCTCTTGGATAGCTGAACACATGGAGACTCTAGAGACCATGCTTGGAGAGGGGATGGAAGCTCCATGCCCCTTCCCCATGCTTCACCCACGGCTCTCTTCATCTATATCACTCAGGAAACCCCTTGTAATAACCCAGTAAATGTGTTTCCCTGAGTTCTGTGAGTTGTTAAGCAAATCGAACCTAAGGAGATTTAGGAACCCCAGTTCATAGCTAGTCAGTCAGAAGCACAGGTCAAAACCTAGTGGTTATAAGGCTGGTAACGTAGCTCGTTGGTAGAGTGCTTGACTGGCCTGTGCTAGGCCCTGGGCTCGGTCCTTAGTACCAGAAAACACAAACAAATTAGTGGTTGAGATTGGCATCTAAAGTTGGGAGAAGTCTTAGGCATGGAGCCCTCAGAGTGTTACTGTCTCCAATTAGTTCACAAGTAAATTGAAGCAAAGTGGTGGCCAAATGCCTTCAGCCCTAGGTAAAATTCGGAGCTGAGACAGAAAGATCAAAAGTTTGAGGTCAGTCTCAGCAAGTTAGGGAAACTGTCTCAAGCTCAAAAAAAAAAAAAAAGTGTGAAGGGGGCTGAGGATGTACCTCAACACGCCTGTGTTCAATCTCCAACACTGAAAACCAAAACTGAATTAGGAGAACCCCAGCTGGCATCTGCTTGCAGAATTAATTATTGCTCATCAGTGGGGAGAAAGCTCCACACCTTTTAGGCCATGGAGGAATCTGCGCTGTGAGTGAACAGTAGCAGGCATGAGGTTTGATGTTTCCTCCATATCCCCAGACACTGTTGACGGGTTACTTTGGAAACTCTGTTACTGGGGCCTTTCTACCTTCAAAGCAAAACAGACCCAAACAGAGCACCCTTTAATGATAGCAAAACAAGCCAAGCCAAACCACTCTTCTGAAAGAGTGCAGGTACTTGAACAGATGTGAAGAAAGGAAAGATTAATTTAAAGAGAACTTTTCCCTTTTCTGACTTCAGTGCCCTGTGCCTTAATCAGAATTACTCAAGTAATCAACCCATCAAGAACTGAATAACCAAGCCTACAAAAATTGGTTTCTTTTAATGGGCAACCAGCTATTATCAGCTTAGAAAAATTAACTGAAGTGGGACGTGAACTCTGATCATATGGGGTAGCAAAGCTTTACAGTGAAACCTAAAATGTTGGTGAAACCTGCACACAGCTTTCCTGGGCTCAGGGGCCACAGGCCCATCAATAGGGCAGCAGAGAGGGGAGTGTGGCAGGAAATGGTGAGTCCCCACGCGCTTCAGGGTCTCAGGACATGGGCAGGGCAGAGAAGCCCCGTTGTTACTATGAGGAAACAGGATATTTGGGTAAAAAATAAAATAAAAACTTTAAAATGGTCTACAGTAGTGGTCAAGTAGTTTAAAACTCCTGGAAGTTATTCTACTGAGATCTCAGTCACTCTAGGAGGGCAGACATGGCCTCCAGCCCAATTTGGGGGCTTCTGTGCATGATACAATGGTACAATATAGACTCTTGTGTCTCAGGCTGATAGTCTGAAAATAAAATTCTGTTGTTTAACCTAAGCAGTTAGCATTATTTTGCCATGGCAACCTTAGTAAATTAATACATACATATAAATCCCAATCCAAAAACATTTGGAATAAAAGAAATATTATGCTTTATTTTTCTGTAGCTCAATTACAAGTACTTTTAAAATAGGGACCCCCCACCTTCTTCTACATCAGGCAATGCAGAACTTACCCTCAGTCCACCCAGACCCCCTTAGCGCCAGACCATGGTGAGGGGCATGTCTTATCTGGCCCTCAGGCCTCGGACGGCTTTTGTCTTTGGGGGGTCTTCAGGTTGGGCCTCTCTGTTAGGTTGCAATGGTCCTGTTGTCCTAGATGCACCATTATGTAATTTTTCTCCTTCGGGGTCACACTGTCTGTCTTCAACACAGCCAGGAAATGAAGCCTGAAAATGCGCTGCTAGGCAGGAGGTGTGTGTGTGTGTATGCGTGCATGCGTGCGTGCAAGTGTGTGTGTACATGCGTGTGTTTTGGGGAGGTGCTGTCCATTTATAGCAGGAAGCTAAGCAATTGGGTCTTCATTCTTCCATACCCTAATTATAGCTACAGGCTGGAGTTGTATAGCCCAGTTGCTTAAAATAAGTACAGCGACTCACCACACATAAACAGACAGGCACACACACTCACAAAATTGTTAGTTATATAGAGGTAATCAGTATGCTCATTAGCTTGATTGTGGCAATCACTTTATGATAGACAGCTAGGTCAGGTAGGAATATTATAGACAGGGCTAGGCCGCCAAGAAAGTCAGTACAGGGGCTGGGGATATAGCTCAGTGGAATAAGCGCCTGCCTAGCAGGCGCAGGGTCCTGAGTTCGATCCCCAGTACCGCCAAAAAAAAAGAAAGTCAGTACATAAGCTGAGGACTCACCACAGATGTGGCCAGAGAAGCATCTGCTGGAGGCCAGGCCCCAAGAGAAAGACAGAATGACCAGGCTCACACGCCTCTCCGAAGGATAAGCTAAGTGGTAACGCCTGATCCAATAAAGTGTAAATAGGCATCAGTTCCGCAAGGAGTGACCAAGACCCTTGAACCACTCATCTTCCTGCAAAGTTCTTTGTTCTTTCATGTACACTTGCTCTATGACTTGCTTTTCCACTGGATCCATATTACCTAAGCAGCTAGACATCATCGCATTGGCTGACCATATCTTTAGCCTATGTCATACCCACGTGGTTTTGCTCTTTAAAACTTCCTCTGTGAAGTGGGCTCATGGGCAGCTTCAGGTCCCTTTCTGTCTCTCAGGCAGGAGCTATCTCTCAATGAATATTTCCTACTCTTAACCTCCGTTGTTCCTTAGAATTCTTTCTTCAATTTTGGCAACCCAAAGTCAGTGTATCTGATATCTAGCAGGTAGAGAGTTATAAGATTTCTCCTATATCATTCCTATATCAATTCCATAGTATCTACACCCATACAAAGATCCATGTATATACCTTAATATATACAATGTTTATATGTCAGTGATAGCTCAATAAAGCTTAGAAAAAATAAGGACAATGAAGCAGAAGCACTGGCATCACCAAGAAACTTGGTAGAATAGCAGAATTTCAGGCTTCAACATAGAATCAGAAGTTGTATTGTAACCTTATTCAAGGTGATTTTTTAAATTACATTAAAATTTGAGAATCGGTGGTCCAAGCAATGATTCCGACACTACAGCCCCCATCACAGTCACAGAGAGAGTTCATGTAAGCACGAAGACCTGGGTTCTGCCCCAGACTCTACTTTAGCAGGGAAGACCTGAGTGACGGTGACAACGCTGGTCTGAGGCTATGACTGGAGTAGCATTGGTTTAGGACATATGTAAACACACTAGTGCTTTATGAGTTAGAGGATCTCCAGTAACTTTTCCTGAATGCCTTGTTATGAGTTGAGATAGACTCTTACAACCTTCGTAGAGCCCAGGGCGAGGGTACAAAAGACCCACATGCTCTCTGTACAATACTTGAAATGTTACAAATCTGTCTGAAAGTGAGAGAGCAGGAAATGTTTTGCCCTCTATTCTGACAAACGCACCTCTGGAATGGATTTGTCAGATGTTCAGATCAGGTTCAGGGGTGGAATTTTCAGAAATGATCAGAATTTCATTCTTGTCCTTTTGCTATCCCTTCCTCCATTCTGGGAAAAGACACTAGAGGGGGTATCAGGGCCTTTGGGGCAAGGAACTCCAGTGACCCAGTGCCCTATAGAATGGGTCTGGAAGGAAGAGCCTCCAGGGTAGTGGATCACTGGACTTCCCGGCCCCTTGGCTCATGCAAGGAGTGAGGCCAAAGAAGGGCCGGATGGGGCCTTTTAAGATGCAGGATGTAGAGGCATCTCAGCAGCCAAGTCTAGGGTGATACGGTTTGGGAGGCTTGGGGTCACTTGCGGTTTTCTGACCATACTGCTAGTGTTACAGGACTCTATAGTCCTCCCCAGGAAGTATGTAAGATAAAAAGCAATGATCAACAAATTGAGTTCTGTGACTCTTGGTGTGGTGCCTAAGCCAGCAGCATTATCATGGACTGAATATTTTTATTCCCCCCAAAATTAATACGTTAAAGTCCTAATGCCAGATGTCATGCTATTTAGAGATAGGGCCCTTGGGAAGTAGTAAGGTTAGGTAAAGTCATAAGGTTAGGACCCTTGTGACAGGATCAGCACCCTTATCGGAAAAGGCTTTAGAAAATCCTCTCTCTCTCCCTCTCTCTCTCTCCCTCTCTCTCTCTCCCTCTCTCTCTCTCCCTCTCTCTCTCTCTCTCGCTCTGTTTCTTTCTCCCTTCTCTTCCTCCCTCCCTCCATCCCTCCTTCCCTCCTTTCTCTCTCGCTCCCTCAGGGTGAGGCTACAGTGAGAACATAGTCATCTGCACATGAAAAAAAGATCTCTCCACAGCAACAGAATCTGCCAGTACCTTGTTCTTGGACGTCCAAGTGTCAACTCTGTGAGAAAATAAATTTTGAGCATTTAAGCCTCCGTTCTATGCTGTTTTGTTGTGCCACTCAAAGAAGACTAACACAGATTTTGGTACCAATAAATGAGGTGCTACTTTAACAAACACCTGAAAATATGGAAGTCTAAAGAAGAGGGTGGTGAGGGATGGAGGAATTCTTTTCTCCTTTCCCGCATCCCGATTGTTCCTTTCTTCTGAGCAGTTTCTTTCCCTTTCACAATATCTGCTGTTCTTTTCAGATTTGTTTATTCTTTCAGTTTCTTACACCAGGGTGACAATGCTATGTTCACACATGCGGGTCTGACGTTTCACTCAGTACGGTCTCTAGTTGCATTCATTTACCTATTAAAGCCTCAAGTTTATCTTTCTTTATAGCCGAGTAATACTCCACTGTATAAAAATACCTCATACTAATTTCTATTGGTTTATGGAAGGGAATGGTCAGTGCTTAACCTTTTAAAAAAATTTTGGACCAATTTTGCATGCTTATGCCTGGTAATCTGAACAACTACTTTGAAAATAACAATATGCAATATAACAACCATTGTTGATTTCCTGTCATCTTATTTTGGAATTCTGTATCATTTTTATAGCTTTTTATTTTTATTCTCTTTAAAATAAAAAAAAGAATTGAGAAGCATGTTAGAAAATGCCTTAGATTTTTGTAAACAGAATGTTGATAGGAATATCAATGGCAAAGCCATTCCTATAAGATGTCAGGTAGAAATGAGAAACAGTTATTGGAAACTGGAAGAAAGGCAATCTTTGTCATAAAGTGGTAAATATCTTGACTCAATTGTGCTTTGCAAAGGATAGAAGCTACAAGCAACAAAACAGTATTAAGCTGAGGAATTTTTAAGCAAAATCTTGAGGAGTCATTCGGTTCCTCCTTACAATGAAATGTGAGAGAAGAGAAACAAACTGAAGATGGAATTGTTAAGCAAAAAAGGAACCAGAACTTATATACTTAGAAAATTTCTAGTCTACATTTCAGAAAGAAAAGGAGAGAGAAAGAAATCTTGCTATAAAGGGAACAGTAAAGATGTGGCTGAACAACCATTTGATAAAGACATCTTGTGCGTAAAGGCAGATGCAATCCCATCACCTCAAAAGAAGCCAGGAAAGGAGAAGAGATCATACCAGCAGACAGACTGTCAGCTGCAAATAAAGGGGACAAAACAGTGGGAAAGAGTGAAAAAGGCAATTAAGATCGATGGCTTAGGTCCTACAGCTCGGATCCTACAGTGCTAAACAAGGGAAACAGAGCTACCCGGATGTGAACATGCTTTATCCTTTTTAAAAAGGAAGAATGACCTTAAAGATAATTCCGAGATCAGCAAGACCATCATTCCCACCATAGGCCCCGGGGCAAGGCTGCTTCCTTTTTAGCTCCCAGGGATGCGACACTGAGAGCCCTCGGGGTGTTCTGAGGGGGCACGCCACCCAGCAGGCAAAGAGGCCAGAACACAGATCCAAGATGATTATTCTCAAGACTTAGTAGCTGAACGAATTCGTCTTCTTACATTTGGCACTTACTTGGATCGCATCACCTCTTTCTCCTTTTGGAGATAAGAACGCCCATTTTATGCCTATCGCACCACCGCATTTGGCAAGTGCTCTACTAGCTCGTCTTGTTTCACAGGTTCATATTTAGAAAGAATTTTTCTTCAGGATATGTCAAGCCTTAAGTCTCAGTTGATAAGATACTTACGTAAAGCTTTGGGCTTTAGAATTAATGCTAAGTAGTGCCTTTGGGAAGTGATTATAGCTAGGTGAGTCATGAACCCTTTGTGGGATTAGTGTCCTTATAAGAAGAATCACCAGATCATGCATTCTTTGACTCTCTCCCCGTGCACCACCACGGGAAAGACACAGTGAGAAGGTGGCTGTCTACAAGTCAAGAAGATAACTGTTGCCAAAAATCAAATCCGCCAGCACTTTCATCTTAGACTTCCCATCTTTTTGAACCGTGAGAAAATAAATTCCTGTCATTTAAGTTTCTGTCTTGGGTATTTTGTGATGGCAGCCTCAGCACGCTAACAGACTGCTGCGGGAGTCTTATTAGAAATGCAGCTTTCTAGGCCCCACTGAATCGGAAATTCTGGAGCCAGCGTCCCAGCAGTCTGCACCTCAACAAGTCCCCAGGGGTTTCTGATGCACACTTCCAAAGCCCAGAGCAGTTTTTGTTCTGCTATGTTCCTCCATTAGAAATAATTTAGATCCTATTTTTTGTGTGAGAATTCACTTTGGGGTTCCTCAGAACTGAAAGTGCTCTTCGCTCCAGGATCAGCAGGACCGCTCCATTTCCTGCCAAGTTCCTGAATACAAAGTAAGACTGCTGACCTAATGTATGTTAGGTTGTTACACCTGTTTAAACTATTAAAAATGCCCACTGATGTACAAGATTTTCAGATGCATCTCTTGTATGAATTTTTCATATTTTCATCTCCTCACAATTATGATGATAAGGTCTTAAAAAGGGGTTGCTAAAATCGCATTTGCTTTCTCACATTTATATTCATGTAGGCACAAAAATCACAAGGGGATAAGACAGTGCATTAGCACTTCCAATTCCTTCTTTGGCTTCTTGGGATATTCATGTCTCCATAGTAATATTTAAATGGGAAGAGATAAGAAGGAGTTTTGCTATAAAAATAGTAATTAGTACTTAAATTAAATGACTAGAGCATAGCCAGTTTCCTTATGTGCTCTGTTTTCTTGCAACATTGCAATGGCCCCTTACACTTATGGAAACTGCATTGTGTCCCTACAGTCTGACTTTGTCTTTTTCTGAGGAAACTAGTGTTTTAGGGACTTCGTGCTACAAGAAGTGTCCTACTAAGGAGTGTTTGGCTCTCTAGTCTGTCCATGTTTCACGACTACTGCTACAGAGCGCTCTCTTCAGAGTAAAAATAAAGTCATTCCCTTCGCTAAGAATCCTCAACTCAGGCCCCAAGATGAAGCCCACTGTCCTCAACATGCTTCAGAAAATCCTTCCCAGTTTCTCATCTTCCCATGGGTCAATTTCTTTCTTTCTTTCTTTCTTTCTTTCTTTCTTTCTTTCTTTCTTTCTTCCTTCCTTCCTTCCTTCCTTCCTTCCTTCCTTTCCTTTCCTTTTTTTGCTTTAACAGGGTCTCACTATATAGTTCAGGCTGGCCTTAACCTCACTAAGCAGCCCAGCCTGGCCTTGAACTCACAGAGATCCTCCTGCCTCAGCCTCCTAAATGCTGGGATAACAGGTGTGTACCACCACGCCCAGCCTTTTCATGTCTTTCAACTTCCTTGTTCTCCCGTAGGCTTCTGAGCTCTGCCGGCACTGGGTCACCTTCAATCTGTGTTCAGATCCTGCTTCCTGCCTTTCCCCTCCAACACCTGTTCTCCCCTTTCCCAAAGTGTCTGTTATTATTTGTGTCTAGGTGTCCCCTCAAAAGCCTCATGCAGTCATAGATAGGGCTGTTCAGAGGCGGCTGGCTCTAGAGTGTGTGGTGCTGAGATCAAAGATGTGATGCTGGGAAGGTTCAGGGTGTGATGCTAGGATTCAGGCTGCTCCGCCCTGGGTGTGAGTGCTACCTATCCCTAAGGGTGAGTAGCCTGATGAGACAGAAAGAACAGAAAGAGTGTCCCTGCTTGCTGCTTGCTGCTGACTGCATTGCTTCTTCACCATGTTGCTGCCTCTTCCCATCATGGACTATTTCTCCTCTGTGTTGGCACCTTGCCTTGGACATAACCAACTATGAAGTGAAACCTCTACAAACTTTGAGCTGAATCAACAAACTTTTCCTCCTTTAACTTTGGGTGTTGAATACTTTGCGTCACCAATGAGAAAAGTAATTAAGGCAGTGCCCTTCTTGACCCTTTTACTTAACTAGTTCCTTCCTATCCTTCCAGTCAACTTATCTTCACAGTCAGACTTGAGTACATCTCTGGAATGTCCCCACTGTGTCTTGCAATCCTTTCTAACATGACATCCAGGGTATTCCAGAAATACATGCCTGTACCGGCTCAAGATCACTAAATGGACTATAGTTTCCTGGTGACGGCAGGGCCTCCTGCTCCTTAAAGTCACCCTCCCCCTTTGTGGGAATCCCCTTGGGCAGGTTCACATCTCCTCGGGAATATCTCTTCAGCTACATCAGCTACTGAAGCCTTTCCTGCATACTGCTCCTGCTGAGCTACTTCTGCCATTGCCTACTACTTTCGCTGTAGCCTCCTCCTCCTCCTTCTCCTGCTCCTCCTCCTCCTCTTCCTCCTCCTCCTCTTCCTCCTCCTCCTCCTCCTGCTCCTCTTCCTCCTCCTCCTCCTCCTGCTGTAGCCTCCCTGCCTTTCCCCAAGTGCAACTGAGCCACACTGCAAGTTCCGACCACCTGTCAGTGCTTTTTGTGTGCAAACAGTTCTCTCTGCTTTATTTGTTTTCTCTCACAGCTCCTGCTCTCTGGCGCGGTTTCAGACATGCAGTGAAGTGAAGTATGATCACCATTCATTCTCAAAGTCATTCAGTTCCCAAAGGATTGTGGGACCACAGCGTATATGTCACCCCCAAATCCATTTCTTTGGCATGTTGTAAGAGGGTTATTTAGAGAAATTGCAGGCAGAAATCTGCTCTTTTGTAATCTGAACATCTTTTTTGTAAAAGAAATTTACACCCAATATCTTTGTAAAAGAAATTTGCATCTGTAAAATAAGTAAGGATGGAAATGGAGGTTTTCCTCCCCAGAGCTCCCTGCTTAACCGCCTGAACCAATCTGGCAAAGAGTTTTTGAAAGAAGCGTTGCTTGAAAGACGTTTTCTGCATAGTAAGATAACTTTGTTTACAGCGTATTCTCCACAACTTCCCTTTGCTTGCTGCAGTATCCCTGCACAGTCTCATCCCCAGTTCCGTTCTGTAGCTCAGAATGATGTACAGACTTCAAATGTGTGGCCCTTTCTTTGAGTCACACTTTCTGTGGGGCTCCTGGGCCTGTATACTTAACAAATCCTATTTGATTTTTTTCCTATTAATCTGCTTACTGCCAGTTCATTTAGACTAAGGTTTATTTCCTCAAAATTCCAGAAGGGAAAAAAGAAGATTTAAAATTTCCCCACAGAGGAAATATACTCTGTGGAGATGGAAAGGAGATTTGGAGAAGGAGGGAGAGAGGAAGCTGGAGTAAAAATTATCAAGACGCAATATGTATGTGTATCAGTCCCCAAAGCTGAATGTAATCACTCTGTACCATAAACATGTACTGATAAAAAATAACTGTAGTGGGTTAACAACTGGTGGTCAACTTATAACTCCTGCTGAACTGAGTCAGCGTGGGGTTGGGTGTGGGAGGCCCACCTGGGGACTGTTGCCAGCAGCAGAAGAGGCAGAACTGGAGAAGAAGTGAGGCTGTTGGGAGCAGAGAAAGGCTGTTGGGAGCTGGTAGAAGCTGTGAGGAGCTGTTGGTTGTTTTGGAGGAGCTCGGGACCTCATAGGCACTGAGAGTGGCTTTGGTTCATTTTGGTGGAGCTCTGGTCCTCACTTTGAGCATCACTTCCTGGCTCTGGAGGGGAAGATGGTGCCCTGCTCAGTCTCCTGGACAAGCTTGCTGTCTTGGCTTTGCTGATGGGAACTCAGCTGTCTTCACCATCGGAGGAGCTCGGGACCTCACTGTGGCGGAGGGTGCCTGTGGTACTTTTCAGGGAGCTCTGGTTATTACTTTGCATGTCACTTCCTGGCTCCAGTGCAGACTCCTCAGCCTGCTGGCACAGATCCTTCATCCCGCTGGCACAGACTTCCTAGGTTCCACCACTGACCTTTGGGCCTTCACAGCACAGATCCGTGAAACAGGCCTGCATGAGACATTGTCATGGGCTCTAGACCTCCAGTTGCACTCGCGGGTGGCACTGTTATGGGCTCTAAGTCTTCAGCCAGGCTCATGCGGGACATTTCCATGGGATTCAGGCCCTCGGCTCGATTCCTTAGTCTTAATGTACAGATTTTTTGCACTCTCTTATATATGATTCTTTGGATGACTATTATAAATAATCATATAAAATAAGTTTCCCCTTGCAAAAAAGAAAAAAGAAAACCCAAACCAACACAATGATTGAAGTCATAAATTTAGGCATAGCTTGTCTTGACTCTATATACCCCTTAGGGGAAGTTTTTCAGGAGGTCTCACTTCCATACACAAATAGACCTCATGTAACCCTCTCCCACCAGTATTAGACTTCCCACTGTGGGCTCAGAGTGGGACCTCCGCTGCTTTCCTACCCACAGTGCTAGGCAGGGACCTAAAGGGATCAACTGGGACACAGATTTATTTCTCTAAATTGAGAACGTCACTATAATTGAATTCTTCACAGAAAGAGAAAAATGCTTATTTTCCAGATCCACTCTTTTGAAAAGAGAAAAACCTAGAGGAGCTCTGGCTGTTCCGGGTTCTACATCGGCATGGGCTGTGGCTTCGGCCTTCAGTGGCTTTCACTGTTACTGCTCTGGTTTCCTCTATCCCCGGCAGCCAAGCCTGAAAAGGGAAAGGCTGGCCAGGGAGGCAGACGGAAGTCAGGAGCTGAACACAGTGCAGGACTACGATGCTCCGACAATGACCACAACTATCTGGAAAAAGACAGACACAGATGGTCACTTTCAAGCCCTCCTGAAGAGCTAAAAACCCCTGGGAATCTGGCCTTTTACTTATTTCTTGGCAGAGCTGGTTTGGCTTCCTAGAAAATCCAGATAAGAATTTAGCCAATGATCTCCAAAACAACTGGCTTTTTAAAGAAGGAGGTGCTTATTACCAAATGTTTTCCTGTCCCTTCAGAATTGGCACTTTGGCAAATCCAGAATAATTTATCCTGGTGAGTATCTACCTAGAAAAGTCCCAGCCAGAGCATTCTACCCCAGAGAGTAAAACCACATCTTATCTCACCAGCCAGTGGCAGTAGTCTAGTTGCCTAGTGATCACTAGGTAAAAATGAGACTAGAGAACACTGTGGCAGAATTTAGTAAAGAGAAAGCCCTTTTCTTCCAAAAATGGAAGACCAAGGCCTGGCTCTTTAAAAAACAAGCAGCGATGTGCTTTAATAGGACTCTAGCTGTTGCCATGGTACCCATCCAGCCAAAGCCTCAGATGCTGCAGAGGTTCCACGGAGACCAGATCCACAGAGCTGACAGCAACAGTAAGATGTAGCCGCTCATTCTAAAGCAACAAGAAAAGCACCCTCCTCTGATGTGCTGCAGAGGGCGCTATGCTCTGGGACAGGCTCTTGCCAAGAACAGAGCTGCCATGGCTAAACTCCATGCTTGTCCTTTAAAAATGCCTAATTCTCGGTCATGTCTGGGGCAATGAAAGCCAATCCAAGAACCCTGGACATGTGCACCTCCTTCGTTTGCCTCTACAGCGCCAGTGTGCCCTGCAATTCTGCCCACACTTCATTCTTAGAACATTAGGGGACTCTCTTTTAGTTTATTGCTATGACCTTAGCATCTATTTGTCTAGTTTTCTCAATTAAGAGATGTGAAAATTGATATTCCAAAATGTATATTATCTTACCCAAACTCACACAGCTAGTAAATGAGGGATCCAGGACTGAACCCAGGGCTGTCTGATTTCAAGTAAACTCATGCATTACCTCAGCAGTCTGCATTATTTTTCCTGGATGATACTTTCTTTCTTCTAAAAATTAGGAAATATTTCATCAACAAGTAACAAAAAGGTAAAAACTAAGAGTATCTTAGACTTCAAAGGAATTAAATCTGAACACAAGCACTTGCAAAACTGATTCAAAAGCAGTGCAGGGTCAGGGTTCCAGGTTGGTATCGCCTTCCTCAAATGATCACAAAGCGGTTACTCATGCAAACAGCAGGTCTACACGAGCATTCCGAAGCCAGGGCCCGAGGACGGCCGCGTGGTAAGAGGAGGAATGTGAACGAGCTGTGAAGAGAGGCTGATCTCTCCTTTTACCGGGGAGCAGCATCTTATACAATTCCCTCCGCTGACTTTCTCTTACTCTCACTGCACATAGCCAGGTAACACAATTCTAGCTGGAAGAAAGCCTGGAGAACTGAGCATTCGGCTTTTCTCTACCTGTGTAAGGGAAGGAAGCTAAGAGAAATAAATAGGGAATAAATATTAAGAACCCGTGTTTCTCATGTCTGTCACATGTCCTCAGTGCCTCCAAGGAACCAGGCTGCACAGCAGCTCTTTGGCTCCGTGTTCATGATCTTTTTGTAGTGTTACTCTAAGAGCCTCCTAACTGATGCTCCCGGACCGTGATCTACCCTGTTATTGGAAAGACTTGGCTGAATCCCAACTTGCCTTATTCATACCCTGAAGCCTTTTCCATCACAAAGTCTAACTAACCATCCATGCATTTAATACATAAGCGTGCTGTAAGCAGTGGTTTAAATTTTCTATTCTAAGCACTATTGGAAAATATTCCTAACAAAAACATAGTAGAGTTTGCCCTGGGTTGGGTAAGTGTCCCCAAAATGCTGAAGGCTCCATCCCTA
>PVLD010023553.1:0-27157 GCA_004027595.1 Dinomys branickii | reverse complement strand
GTAAGTAAGTATGTATGTATATGCAGCATATCTAACATAGTTGTACTACTGACTTAGGTCACTGTATTGTAAGGAATAGTTGATGATTATTTGTTTGATCAATTTTGCATGTCTATATCTGTTTTCCTGAGTATACACTTCGAAGTTATCAATATGTAATGCAACAACCATTGCTGATTCCCTGTCACCTTGTCTGTAACTCAGTTTTGATTGTACTATTCTTATGCTACTTTGTGTCTGTTTGTTAGTATGTTTTTGTTCTTTTACTTTTAAAATAATAATAATAATAAAAAAAAAAGAATGTAGCCAGCTCTCCCTCCCTGCTTGTTTTCTCTCCCCCCTCGGTGCACTTTGCTTTTCTGCTCAAGTCCCTGCTTTGGAAGCCATTTTTATGAACTTGTCACATGTCATCCAAGAACAAAAACAGGGAAGGTTCTTGTTTCAAAAAGGACAGGTTTTGGAGTTGATGCTGGCTGTTTTGCTGTTTCCCGTCCGAGATTTATGTCTTTCCGCTCCAACAAAATCAGCAAGTAGAGCCGTGATTCCACATGTAACAAGGTGCGTGTGGCAGGGAATGACAGGCTCATGATGGAGTGGTCAGGCTGATGTCACAGATGGCTGGGCAGCTGCAGCTTCTGCTGCCACAGTGGCCTCACCAAACAACACACCTTCCTACCCTCTTTTAGGGTGTCTCAAAGGGACCCTCATGAAGCCTTTACTTAAAAAGCAAAAGCTTAGCTTGAAGAAGAGCAAACACTCCAGCAGAAGGAAGTGTCATGTGCCAGAATCCACTGCAGTAGGCATAGGCAAGGAGGGTGGTGCACCCAGAATCTGGACAGGGCTGCTGTGCGCCCGAGCAGTGCACTCCAAGGGTAGGTGGGAAAGGTGGGCCCTACAAGGAAGGTGAGAGGGGAAAGGAGGTGGGAGGAGCAGGGGTCCCCTGTACACTGTGGCCCTAGGTGAGAAGGTAAAGAGAACTGGGAGGGAAGGAGCGGGCTCCTCTCTTACCCTACAGGTGGTCTCTCCAGGCCAAGGTGGAGGCACATGGGCGGGGCAGGGTGGGGAAGGGCTCTCTGGTGCTGCCCACGCTGTTCCTGCTCTACAGATAAATACAGGACTTTAGTGGCCATGGCTGGCACCTCAACACTTTGTTCAAACATAACAACATCCCCTACAACTACATTTTTTTCTCTTGCTTTAAAATCAAAATGAAACCATGCCCCAGTAATAAATGCTGCTGTCTCTGGACAAGGCGACTTGGTTGAACACTAACTGGATGAAAACCACCCAGCAATGGCCCCGTGCGACCCTCCTGCCTCCAAGCTGAGGAAGAGGGAGGCAGCCTGTGTACGGACCTCTTTGGGGGTCTCCTGGTGGCACCGGTTGCTGTTCCACCACAACTCCAGGGCAGCCACCAGGCAGGCGAGGAGGAGGCCAATGGCCAGGATGCAGAAGACCCCAGCAAAGCTGTGCAGCTTGAGGGATTTGCCATCAGCCTGGGCGCTGGAGTGGCTGGCAAGGTCACAGCGGCCAGTGTGCGGCCACCACTTCTGCTTGAGCACGTCCAGGTCCCCTGTGTCCTGCAGCTCCAGGATCCTGCAAGACACAAGCCAGGTGAGCCACAGCCGCTGAGCTCATCAATTAGCCATGGGAGTACTGGCCACCACCCCGCCATGCTGGCCCCACCATGGACAACCCTGAACCACCCAAGCTGTTCTCCACCTCAGTTTCCTCTCCTAAGCTAGTCTCCACACCGTAGGCAGATGCTTCCGCTAGACACACCCAGCCCTCTGTTCTCCCCACCCATCCCAGGGCCAAGTCCAACAGCACAGTTTACAGGACCTGCACATGAACAGCACACCATGTGCTCAGGATAACACTGGGCAATTGGGAAGTCAAGCATACAGACACTCGGCCTGTGGGGTTAGGATGCTCATGATCACCAAAATCCTTTCTATCAAACCCCAAAAATTATAGGTTTGGCATCCTTAATCCCAAATATGCCACATGAAATGCTCCAAAATTTGAAACTTTGAGTACCAACATGCCCTCTGATGGGTCAACATTGTTTCATGCATAAATTTAAAATATTGTATAACATTACCTTCTGACTATGTGCCTCAGGTGTATATAAGACATAAATACATTTTACGTCTAGACTTAGGTCCCATTCCTAAAGTATCATAAATATTCCAAGATCAGAAAAAACATCCCAATCTCTAAAACTTCTGGCCCCAAACATTTTGGGTAAGGGGCACACTGCATGTCTAAGTTTGTCCCTCTATGATCCACAAAAATCTTTCATTCATTCATTTGGTTTAAGGAGTCTCTGCACTGCTGAACTTGTGGTCTAGAAGCACAAACACCAATCTTAAAGCCACGAGAACAACTCACGTAAAGACACAGGCTGTGCGAAATACAGTGATATGAAAGTAGATGGGCCAGGAAATGGTAAATTTGGAAGGAGCTTAGACTGGAAGATGAGGACGAGATCAGGAAGGAGGTGACAGGTAGGTGAAAGCTCTCGGAGAACCGCTGATCATCCAACCAGTTCCCTGGGCCAAGGAAGACCCGAAGAGCTTGGCAAGTGCTGCTGAATCCTCATGCCGACACTTTGAGATGCTTACTTCTATTTTCTCATTTTTATAGAGAAGGGCAAGGGGGCAGAGAGGTGAAATATCTTGACAAAGCCTCTTCGAGGTTGGCAGGCCTGGTATCCGAGGGGAGGGAAAACCTCCCTGAGGCTAGAGCTCTGTGTAAGTGTCTCGTCCGGGGCAGGCGCTCCAGATGTTTAAGATGCTGACACACAGGCAGGGAGGGTGGAGGGCACTAAGGGAGGGACAGGATGGTGCACGATGAAGGCAGTGAAGCAGGCAGAGCCCGGGCCTGGGGTCCAAGAGGACAGAAAGGGAGCGAGATTTTGTGCCATGTGCCATGGCTGAGTGGGCCAACTCCTTCCGGTCCTAGATGCCTCTTGGTGATTCCCTTCTGTTTCATTGCTTTTCGGCTCCCTTCTAAAACCCAGGAGTCTAAACGGTGAGCCAGGGGCAGTCAGCTGCTGCTGGGCCCCAAATGTACAAGCTTTTCCATCTGCGGAGAAGGGCTCTTGAGCCTGGCCCACTATGACACATTCAGCGAGCACCCCCTACAGCCGTTCCTTGAGCCCTGCGGTAAGCACAAAGAGTACAAGTTCTCCACAGGCAGGAGAAGCTCAGCTGGATGGCCACACAGACCCCACCCAGACCTGCACTGCAACCTGCCGTGACCACAGGTCTCACACTGTGCTCAGTGACCACACAAGGGCTTGCAGCTGGTGGAAGTGAATGTGACAGCCAAGGGACCTGTCAGCCTCATGGGCACAGCAGGGCACAGCCTCTTGCTGGCTTGAAATGGCCCAGATCAGTGCAGAGGGCAGGCCCTAGAGGCACAAGAGCTCAGCCAAGCATCCCCAGACAAGAGGATTTTCCTGCTAACCTCAGCATCCTCATCTTCCTGGCACGGACCGCTGATCCCCACCAGACAGGTAGGGCAATGGCTTCCAGATGGGGCCTGTGAGCTGCTTTCCACACTTTCCCTAGTGTAAGCACACGGGTCAGTGCAACCTAAGCTACCGCAGATGTTTATTTTGTCAACAAATGTATAATATTGAATAATGAATACTAATCTAAACTGAAATGGCCATGTGAGATCATGACGTAGTGTCCACTCCGTTCCCAGGGCATTGATGAGCGCAAAGCACTCAGAATAAGGCTGAGCATGATGGGAGGTACACTGGTGGCCGAGGTAAAGGCATGATTTACATATGCATTTGCTTGGCTCAGGTCATGCTCCCGATGCCCCTGAGCACTACAGCTCTCTCTCCACGCTGCATGATTAAAGAGGCAGCTGCAGCATCTCATTTGCTATTTTACATGGCTTTTATTGTGTCGGGGCAACTGCCTTAATTAAGCCCCAGCTGGCAGGGCTGAATGGGTTGCGCTTCCTGGCAGCCCCAGCACCAGCTATGCGCGGCCACCAGCTGAATGAAGGGCTCACCTTGGAGAGGGAAGCTTTGGGTTTATGGACATAAACTCTGCTCTGATGGGCAGTCATTCAAATCCAAACTCTGAGGCCCTCCACCTTAGCTTTCCCATCACTGCAATTTGAGATTAAATAAATGCGCCTACCTAGAAGAACATTGGTTCAAGACCTGGCATGTACTAAGAGCTCCATAAAGAGAGGGTGACGGCCACACAGTCTGGTGGCTGCATTGACCAGCAGCTTTCTTAGGCCACTGTTGACCTGAGCTACCTCTTACTGAGAGCACAGAAGGAGGCAAATCACTCAACACTGCCTGAATCCTCCTAATAGCCTGCAGAATAATCCTTATTACGTCTGTTTTACCTCATAAGATTTTAGGCTCAGAATCTCGATAATTGGGCAAAGGTTGTAACTAAAAAATAGCAGTGCTGTTCTTCAGAACTGGACAGTACTGGTCAGGGAGGCCGTGTTCCTTGTGGAACAGCAGGTTATTCTCTGGGGGACAAGTTCTGGTCCAGGGGATGGACAGGCTCTGGCAGATGGCAGATTCAGATCCTCGCCTCTCCACTCTTCAAGAAGGCCATGTGTAACATCAGGTGGGCTGCTTGATTTTGCTGATCTTCTCAACTCTTTTGGCTACCCATAATTGTGTGCATCTTTTATGCACAGAAGGAATGTAAAGCAATTTATAGGAAGACAGAATTAAAGCAAAAACAAACAAACAAAAAAGGAAACTGAAATACAGGTGCAGCAGAAAGACAAGTCCCAGGTACAAAGGGCTTTCCAGAACGAGGCTAAACTAATGCAAACTATAATAATCCATATCCCACTTACGAGGAAGCCAGAGTGATAATAGCCACTTCTTAAAGCCAGTTGTTCTATTTTCCAGACAGATATAATTGCAGGTGTTTGCCTTTATTCAATAGTTGTGGAGCTTGCTACACAGTAGGTGCTCAATAAATGGCTATTAAGTTGCTAAACATTTATTGAATGCCCACTCTGCATGCTGTGGCCTCCAAACCTGCCATAGCACATAAGCCCCACTACTCACACATACGTCTACATCCTGTCCTCTGCCAAAGCAAGGAAATAGCTTAGCCTCCAGCACGAAGGGAGAGATGGTTCCAGATAAGAGCCAGCTAATAAGGCTGAGGTCTGCTACTTATGCATGGAGCCTTTTTCTGCAAATGGATTGATGCACTCTTCTTGAACCAGCCTCCTCACCCTTGTAAGGGGCCCCCAAGGCAGCGCATACTTCTCACCCGGGGTACAATGGAGACACACTGGTGGCGGCCGGCTGGCAACCTGAGAGCTGAGCATCCCCTCAGCAGCAGACACCTGCCTGCCAGGAGGGGCGCTACCAGCCCAGGAAGGGCTTCACCACAGACATAGGTGTTGCAGTGAAAACTCTGATTTAGAGTCACGGAGCACATGATCCTCTGATAAAAGCAAAGAGGGGTACATTACTCCCAGCAAGAATGACATGAAAACTAGACAAGCCACTTCTGCTGATGGTGACCATGAGGACAGGATGGAGAAGCCCACAGAGACCTCACAGCGGCGGAATGGATGCTCCTGTGCACACCTGTTCCAGGGCCAGCTCTGCCTCTCCGGAACCGCACACCTCCAAGCTGGTCATGGCCCACCATCCGTGGGTCCACACGAATGCCATCTAATTCCTCATGCACCTGGTATAGGAGGAGAGGGACCAAGCACACTCTTTCCTACTCATCTCCTTCTCTAGGGTGATGATCTTTACACCTTCTTCTGACCTAGCTCAGGCTCCCACTGTGATGTCTCCTGCTTCCTGGTTGTCTGCTCCCTCCGCTCTCTGAGAGGAGACACTCAGTTCTGCAGACTTACAGGAGGTAACTGAGTAGTTCCAGCTCGAGGGACTCTCACTTTGCCTTGTTGGGCCCTGTGCTTCTGCAGCACTGTCTTGGGGCACATTCACCGTTTTACTGTTGCTGCTGTGTGGGCTCCAGGGGCTTCCTCCCCATCTGCTCCACGGAGATGCCTGCAGGTTGATGGTCTGTGCAGTCACCCCGAGCTTCACAGGCAGGAAACCCAACTAGTACAAAGCTGAGGAATGCCAGTGTGCCCTACAGCCCAGACAGAAATCCTCTTTTCTTCATGCCTTGAATTGTAGCAATTGATAAATCACTCCTCCTTCTCTCTTGTCATTACTCTGCTCCCGGGAACAGAGAAAGCACAGAGCGTATACTTGATGAAATGCTAGAAAAAATCCAAAGCTTCATGTACCTTAATTAGTCCTACCCCTGTTCCCGCTTCACACACACTGCACTTGTGGGACTGGCACCACGCCCGGCTATCACTTGGGCCACAGCTTGAATTTATTTGGCGGACCAACGCAGAGCTGCTCTTGGGGCTTCATCTCTGGGCTCTGCAGTCCCGCCTTCGCCCAAGAGGGGGCCACCTCACAGACCTGTGCCAGTGTTGTCCAAAAGCAGAGCACTCTTCCGGGACAGGAGCCCTTATTGGCAGACTGGCTGCTGGGAAAAGGCCACTCAGTTTTTACCTTCAGTTCACTTTGGCTAATGCCAGGTCACTGGCCAAGTACCAAGATGAGCTGCTACGCAGAAAATGAGCTGGAATGTTAAGGGAATAATTTTCTCAAGAAAGCTGGCCAGACATCTGGGCCGGACAGCTGGAAGTTCAATCGGGTCCTGAGCAGCTTCGAGGATTGAACTTACACCAGCAAGTCCCATGGGAAGCTGAATGGGCCAATGCAAACTAGACCCAATGCATTTGTTTCTGAGGAAGGGTACCCGTGGGCTTTGCTGAGGCCAGAGCCCTCCTGTGTGTAGCTTTCCTCCCCAGTACCCATACCGTTAGCTAAGATTAACTGCCAGTTAGCTAAATCAGATTAGAAACCTGGATTCTGGTCTGGGGAGGATGGGGAGGGGGCATGAGCAGTCCTCCTCTCTCTGCAATGGAGGACCAGCACATAGCATCTCCTTGCACTGGAAAACTCCTGCTCTGCCCTCTGCAGCCCCTCAGGCCATGTGCAGATGAACCAGGAGACATTCTCCCACCCGGATCCACATTTCTAAGCTTCAACATGACAATTACCACTTTGGAGATGCAGTATATCATCCTTTAAAAGTGATGATTATGGGACTTGCTGGTGTAAGTTAATTCCTCGAAGCTGCTCAGGACCCGACTGAACTTCCAGCTGTCCGGCCCAGTGACTATTAGGCCCTGAAAGTGATTATTAGGCCCTTCCTCAAGCCTATTCCTTATTCATTTGTCTGGATAACTTCTACTCCTTCAGAGCTCTGGTGGTGCCAACTCTGGAAGCCCTCCTGGGTCTGCTGGGTCTGGTCAGATGCTCTTCTGTCTGCACTCACCTCAGAACCCTGAAAGTGAACCTGCCATCACACGTATGCCCTGGGCTGGCATCACCAACTCAATCACAGCCCCACCAGCGCCAGGTGCCTTCTTAGGAAGGGACCACATACTTTCTCCTTTTAATCCAGCACCTACTCAGGCCCTAGCTGAGTAGGGGAGGAGGAGGCATTGGTACACAGTCTGTGTTTAGCAAGATGTGATGAATACATGGGGGTGTGTTTGCCCTTAGCTCTTACGAGAAGGTATTCTCCTGCTCCTGCTGCAGGCACTGAGGGCTGCTGGAGTCGCCCCATCGGTCGTGCCTACCTCTGAGAGAAAAGGTCCCTGTAGGGGCTGCCGTGCTGCAGGGCAATCCCATAGCCCTTGCTGCTGATGCTGTTGCCAATGACAGTCACTGAGCAGTCGTCATCTGTCAGGGCTGCATACTCCACCACGGCCACGTCCCACAGAAAGGCGTAGTTCCCCTTCTTTGCCTGAAAGACCAGAAATCACAGTGATATCCCACAGCTCTGACCTGCTGCATCAGCTTCAAGCAGTGAGTCACCTCTGTCTGTGGCGAGATTTGAAGGAACCATCCTAAATGGGCCCACAAGACAGTCCAGGAAACTTGCCTACCATGTTCTGACCCACAAGTGCCACTGCTGGGTGATGCCACTTATTTGAGTTACATATGAAAGATGTGCAGGCTCCAGCTAAGCCCAGCTCATGGAGAGGGGTAGGGAAAAGTAGTTGCAGAAGGGTCCCGACGGCATGGGTGCATTTCTCACCCACTGCAGAGTGCCGAGTCTAACGCTGGAGGACTGAGATGTGCAGGTCAAACATGCATGAAGAGCACAAGAGAGGCAGGGCAAGAAGAAAAAGCTGCTCCCTGGAGGCAGCCAGGGAGCACTGATGAGTGTGGTCCACTCAATATTCTGCTTAGAACCTAACTGGGCCCCCCTTAGGGCAAACATGGGTGATGCTTGTGGGTTCAGTGCACTCAGGCAGTCATGACTTAATATCAACACAGGCCCACGTCTGGAGCTTATTCTACAAGGAACAACCCAGTGGGAACGGGGCCTCTGCCAGTTGCCTTTCCCTGGCCTTACATAAGGGTGAGTTCTCTCTCTCCCCCTCATCTCTCTCTCTCTGTCTCTCATACACACACACGCACACACACGCACGCATGCAAGCATGCATGCATGCCTATGTTTATACAGGATCCAGCTTCTGGTGTCAGTATATTCTGTAAGGTACAAGGGCTTCAGCTTATTCCTTCTTGTAATAGCTAAATCCTAGAAGCAGCTTATATGTCCATCAACAGATGAATGGATACAGAAAATGTGGCTTTTATACATAGCGGAGGACTATTCTGCTGTAAAGAAGGGTAAACCTGAGTCACTTGTAGGAAAATGCATGCACCTTGAGACCATAATGTTAAGTGAAATAAGTCAGACACACAAACTTAAATATCACATGATTTCTCTTATATGAGAAATCCAGAGTATAAATAAAGAGCAAAAGATATGCTCCAAAAGATAGATACCAAGAAGCAGGAAGACAGAATTTTGCAAATGAAAATTGGACCAAGAGATGAGGGGTGGGTGAAAAAAGGAGTAAGATGTGCTATGGACATGTACCAACTCCCCACAAGAAATGTAAATATTATGTACAGCAAACATGTACTAAGAACAATAAAAACTGAAACAAGACTATCCCGTCAGAATCTCTGCAGGAGTCTACAGCTGGAGTCTTGCTCCATCCCACCCTTCACAGTAACATTCACTTCTATATATATATTTTTTTATTTTGGACCAGAAACAAACTCAGCACCATGTACTTTCCAGGCAGGTGAGCTATATCCCCAACCCTTCGCTTCTGTCTTGAACCATGATTCTAACTTTGACTAGGGTTTGGGCATCCGAGGAAATGGGAGTTGGTTTAGGTGTTGGAAGGTGATGCAAACCAGACACACGCTTCTTCACAGAGTATAATGTTCTTGATGCCACAAAGTATCTGGTTTCATTCCATAGCGAGCACACAGACGTGCTTTTCCCTTTTCCTTCCCTCCTACTGTGGCTCACACCAGATGCTGGAAGACCTCAGGCATTGGGCTAAAGCATCGCACATGATGTAGGACAAGCTTCTGAGCTTCAGGAGCTCACACTCTGCAGAGGGCGTGACCCCTGGCTCTACCCGCATCCCACTGATTCTTCATGTGCACTGCACTGCGTGCCACCGCTGCTCAGATGAAAACCAAGATTTCCCTTCATTTAAGACCCTAAGTGCCCTTGGCCCAAGATGAGTCATTTTCTTCTCAGCTTCTCTCCCTCCTAAGAATTTGTGGGCAGAATGTAACCTCCCACCGAGAGACTAGGCTGCTCCCAGCCTTTCCCACCCATTTCCTTATCAGAAATGACACACACCAGTGCCGCCTATTGGCTTTCACCTCAGGGAGCAATTCAAATGTTACACCAAAGCCTCCTTCTTCAGCCAATCCAATTTCAGAAATCTTAAAGGACTTCAACCTGCGTTGCAAAATTACACACATCTCTCTCCCTCCATGTAAGAAGATAACAGTCTTTGAGATTCTTTTCCTGCTGGCAAACAAGTTTCCTTGTAAAAAGATATAAATTGTTCAACCTCTTAGTAACCAAGTTTCTCAGCAAAATGTTGACTTATGACCTAATATTTGGCTTTAGTCAGACTTCGGAACATTTCAGAGTCATGCTCACAATTCAACATGACAATCAGCCACTGTTATTTGTACGATTTCAAAAGGGCATGTCATGTTGAAAGAAGAATTAAGATCAGCTTCGTTCCTACCTCTCAAGTGATGTTCCAGGATGATGGATGAAAGAAATAAGTTGGCTCAGACAGAGTGAAGCCGGACTCTCAGGAAAGCCCGCCCCAGCTGCTCTCAACAGCCACCTGGATTCCTTCACACCACGCATCTGTGGTTGCACTTTAGCCTTGGGGTAGGCACAGCTGCCAGGAGGAAGCTGCTTTTATAACCCTGCTACACTAGGCTGAGAAGCAGACCAAGAAAAGATGCTTACAATACGTCAGCCTCCAATCCCTGCTCACCAGGAGGGCAGCTGAGAAGAGGGGGGAAGTAGAAATCCTTCTTGATCAGCTGGGTGACCCTAGACCCTGGAACTCCCATTTGCAAACAGACTAAGTTTGCCATTCTGTCTTGGGTCTGCTTGAGGAAGCACACAGCAAGACCGCTGATCTACCTGAGGAGGACTTGGACAAGAAGATGTTCACGTTTGCAGACAGGAGCCACATCAGAGCTCCCCCTTGGCCGACAGGCAGCCCTGAGCTCAGGCTCTATGAAACGCTCCTCATTCACAGTGGTCATCTCCAACCTCCCCTTCTATCAGCCCTGTGCTCTTCTATCAGCCCCACACTAAGTAGAAGGCAGCGTTAAGACCTCCCGCAGGGATCCTAAACCATCAATGTCCGGGAGATCTTTCTGGACCTTATGGGCCTCTCCCTATCTTTCTGGTGTGCCACAGAGCCCCAGCGGGACATCTGCCTTCATTTTGTCACTTTCTGTAAGACTCCCTTCTTACCCCCTCTGCAGAATTAGCTCTATCCCACTCACATCCCATAAACAATCCAAAGATACATTTGTTCCTTGAAGGGTCAGAATCAGTTTTCCGTATGGTCCCTAACATTATGAATCCACTTCCTTAACTGTGCTGTTGTCCAGAGCTTGGCTCGCTGGCACAGGGTACCCCTAAAGCCTCAATCCTCCACCTCCAGGACTGCCAACAGTCTCCTTTCTGTGCTGTGCTTCCCATCGCAAGCTCACCCCGTGCTTCCCTGAATCTCAGCATCCCACTCCTTCCGTGCATCAGCTCAGCTCCCTTCCCTGAGGGCTCAGCCCTTTATCTAGTCTCTAATTTCATTGGGAGAACTTGTCTGTTCCTCCCCACCATTCTGTATCTCTCAGCTCCACCTCAGAGACTTTGCACACTGGTGCCATCGCCATTTCTTTATACTAGCAGCTCCTTTCTGTGGAGGATTCTTTTTCAGGCTCTTGGGAGGACAGAGTGTAGGCCAGAACCTATCCTCCTCTCAGCTGCGCCCCACTGGCCAGCACTCACAGAGAAGGGCAGCCACAGCCACATCCCCGCTTGTGTCCCAAGCCCCTCCACCACGAATGGCAAGAAATCTGCAGATCCACTCTTCTTGCCACTTCCTGTTCCTGCCAGCTCCTCTTCCTCATGTCTCCCATGCTTGCCTTGTCCTTGCTGGGGGTGGCAAGTTGGGGAGGATGATGTCTGAGAGAGGACATGATAGGCTATGAGCAGTTTACGAATAGATTGCTGATGTTTATTTCACAGTGCCAGAAAATCAAAGCAGTGCTGTAGATTTGCATTCTGCTATCAAAACACAACAAAAACAATACTGCATTTCACCTTGTCAGTGGGCTGAATTACCTTTATCTGGCCTGCCCATTTACAGTATTAAATGTGCTCCTGTCACTGACCCATCACTGATCAAGCCCAACTCCTCCGTACCATGGCTGTGTGTAGAGTCAGATGGCAGGAGGCCTCTGTCCCAGTTCTTCCCAACCACAGAGAAATCCTGCAACTGGCTCAGGCTTCCCCAAGGATATAGAAGGGATTTACAGAGTATTTAAGAAAGCCGAGATCAGAAAGTTAACATAAGCTAGAAGTGTAATTTGGCCACCTCCACAGTGGGTTTTTTAAACTGGTAATATCCGGTGTCGATGAGGTTAGGCCAAAATGGCCACTGGCACCACAAAGTGGCTCAGCCCCTTGGAAAGCAAAGCAAAAACACATAATAGGAACATTTAAAACTGCTCACATCTCTTACCCTGGTGAATTGAAATGTCACCTAAAAAGCAATCCAAATGTATCTAAAAGATATGAAAAGCACTTCATATTTAGCACAGACTATAAAGTAAACACATGAACAGCTTAAATACTCAACATTAGGGAAATAATTTAATAAATTATGGTTCAGGAAGGTGATGAGATCTTATGCAACACACAGTAATTATGCAGACTGTGGCATAACTATACCCATCACGTTGAAACACCTGGAAAAGTCTCCTGGATGCCCTCGACTGCTTCTAAATGGTGTGCTTCATTTCATTCTTCCCTTTCCTTAAAAATAGAAATGAACGAATAAGTGAGAAAAACAAAAACCACTGATAGAGCCACCAAAAAAACAGATGTGAGGACTTACAGGAGAGGGAGAATGTCTCTGGCACTGGAGAAAGTCAAGGGCACCTTGACATCCATCCAAAGGATGCCAGGACAACAGGAGGTAGCAGGACCACCCAATTGGTCTCCCAGCAAGCTTCTCAGCAAACAGAAGCCAAGCTCATCTCGACATCCACTCCCTGCACAATGAAAGGGTAGGGATAGAAAGGACCTGGGACCATGGGGGCACCCTGCCCCAACATGTACAGGATCCTTCCTAATACATGGCATTAGATGCTTGGCCTGCATGGCTGGAAGAAGGTGGGCACCATAAGCACAGCCACAGGTGAGCTGCAACCTTGGATGATTCACTCCCTCTGTGGCTCCACACTGGTAATAAAATGAGATTGCACAGCCTGTCTGTTCTGCTACTTCCCGCCTTTCCTGGGTTCACTTGAGCACAGACTTTCAGAGACATCAGCCTTTGAGAAAAAGACATGATCATCATCTTCTATTCCATCCTAACTGCTTTAAGAACAGGGAAAGCAACCAGAGTGTTTCCCCAGGGAAGAACGCTGCCAGCATGCACCTCAGTCCCAAAGGCTGCTGGGATAAAACGCAAACAAAGCCAGGCAGCCAGTGCCTGGTGCACACTGGGTGTGGAGCAGCTGCTGGGTCTAAAGATCTTCAGAAACCTGAGGTCTTATCCTCCATGCGATGATTCCCAAGGACAGACCATTCATCAGCTTTTATAGATGGAGAAACCAAGGTTTGCAAAAAGGAAGTGACTCCTCCCAGCTTCTGCTGAGATAGTGGGTGGCACAGCCAGGTCAACCCCAATTCCACCCAGCTCCAAAGGTGCCCGTGCTTTCCCTTCTGCCCACCAGATTCCCATCAGACTCAAGAGGGGAGAGTTAAAGAAAAGGCTCCTGTGAATTAAATGTGAATCACGATTCTTGTCTCTTTCCAGCTTTACAAAGATGGTCCATGGGGCTGTTGAATCTCTGGGAGGAGCACACAGTTCTGCACATCTCTGAGGATTCTCTGTCAAGCAAACACGTCCTGTGTGCACTAGCCACCCAAGTGGCACACACACTGCCTCCCCTGACGTCCATCCTTCATCCCTGCAAAGTGACATCCAGCCTTTCAAGCACCTCAAGTCTTACTTAGCTCTCAGCAGCCTGCTCCTACAATGGCAACACATTGCCAGGCACAGTCTGACCCTGGCCATGGAGATACCTGTATTATACTCTGTGCCAAATCATAAGATGCAACAGTACAAATCCACATCATCTGTGGAGAAAAGGACAATTTTACAGCCTGCTTGTAGGAGCGTGGGCTGGCACGATATTTCTGGAGTGGCAATTTGGTGGGGGAGAATCAAGTGCTTTTAAAATGTGCATGTGCAGCAATTCTACCCCTTGGGATTTCTCCTACGAAATTAACGTTTCTAGAAGGATGTGTGTGAAAAAGTTTTTCAGAGCAACCCCACTGAATCTAGCAAGAAAATCAGAAACAATCTAAATGCCCAACAATTAAGAATCAGGTGGGTAAATGCTAGCATTAAATGATGGGATGGGACATTTTATCATAGTTAATATAGTGCTTGCAGAGTGTTAACTATTGAGAGAAATGTCGACGGGCATAAAAGAGGCAGTCTGGGCTGTGAGTTCCCCTGAGTTTGGAGTGTAGCTGTATGGCTTTGAATCCCAGCTTCCCTGCTTGCTGGTTGTGTGAGTCCAGGCAAGTTCTTCAACATTTCAAGGCCCAGATTCTGTTGGGTATAAAATGAGCCACACCTCACAGAGTTCTCATGAGGATTAAAGTCCTTGATATGTGTCATGCTTGGGGCTTTGCTAAATAAATGATAACCAATATTATGCCATGTAATGAACGAGAGCCTGTCACAATATTAATACCCTTATAAAGGTTTGTACTTATAAAGAATCAAAATCAAGTGGCAAATACTATGGTCAGCTTTGGGAGGTGTTATTATGAGTGGATTTTATTTTATTTTTAATCTCTATTTCTTATGCTCAGTAAGAATTTCCTTTGTGACTGCAGATGTGCATGAGGGTAATTTTAGAGATTCAACCTATTATCTTGAGTGGAAAAAGTGACCAACCCCACCCATCACACCTAGCTCTGAGCAAAGCTGTGTTCTCAGGGGTGAGCACGGTGTCCTGGGATGCAGAGCACCATGCCTGGCACGGAAACTGGCTCAACATACTCAGCTGCCTTCTCTCAGTCCCGAGAGATCCACCTGCCAGCTGAGATGGAAACGCCTTCCCTCCCACTCCCACCCTCCTGCCAGTCACTCTTACACCCTCTCCCAGTCAGCAGCACACTGTGCGAGAGTGTGCAGAGGCTATGTGTGTCTGCATGTGTGGGTGTGTGAGGCTGCAGGTATGTGAGGTGTGTGTGTGCACACATATGTGAGGCAGTGAGTGAGGGTATATGCATGTGAGGATGTGTGGGAATATGTATGGATGTATAAATGTGTGTGCATGTGAGGACATGTGCCACCACGTGTAGGGGTGTATTTATGTTTGTGAGTGCATGTATGGGTGAAAATTGTGTGTGTATATGTGCAAGTGTGGAAAACGTGCATGTGAGTGTGCAAGTATGGAATATGTGCATGTGAGTGTGTAAATGTAGGAATGTATATAGATGTGTGCATGACCGTGGGGGAGTGTGCATGCATGTGTGAAAGTTATGTGAGTGTGTCTAGGTGTGTGAGAGCATATGCAGATAACTGTATGAATGTATGTGGGCATACAGATGTATACATTTGTGGAAATTTTAGTATGCATATATGTGCATATGGTGTGTGTGTGTGTGTGTGTGTGTGTAAGATACCATGAGCATCACAATCCACAGGGAGACAGAAGAGAACTGGGTACCAAATACCTAGAGAACCACAGAAGACTCAGGAAGGCTCACTTCCTCTGCTGGAGGTGAGGAGCCCACCTATCCCCAGTCATCTACACAATGGAAACACTTCGCCCAAAATGACATAGAGCAGAAAGCCCCAGGGGCCATTCACCAAGCCCAACACAGGAACCATAGGAACCCTGCTGCCCAAGAAGGCCAAGATTATTATATTGCTGATTATGATATTGTTGATATTATTGATATGAAGATATTACTGATATTAAGATTATGATATTGTTGCTATTATTGATTATGGATGAGACCCTGAACCAGAAAAGGAGCCAAAGGAGAACATGGGAGAGACGGAGATCTCAACTGGACCCCCACACGGCCATGAAAGCTGCCTTCCTGAGGTGTCCACAGCATGCAGACTTAACCTGGCTTCAGAACAAAGTGAACAGGGTGGAGCTAACGTGGTGTCCTGCATGTGTGCCATAAGTGAAAGCACAAGGCTACCTCGAAAGCTGGTCATGGTCACCCCAGTGAGCCACCCCTCCATCTCAGGGCAGGAGGGCTAAGAAAATGGAGCGGTCTCAGGCAGCAGTGATAGAAAATGGCTTGTAGTGGCCGGGCATCCAGGTTCTACCAGTGACTACCTGCTCCGTCCCGCTTTTCCTACCGTCCCAGAGTACCACGGTCATTTCTGAGGAGCACATTGCGGGTAGAGAGAGCAGCAGGTGATTTCACATCTCCATAAAGGCCACTGTTCCTTTTCTCTTACAAGATTTACCCTTTGATCTTGTTGCTTTCTTTTGAGAATCTTCAACTCCAGTTCATGCCACAGCATGCTATGTTGGCAAAAGGATTTGAAGACAGCCAGATCAGGCCTTGCCCTAGTACCCCTGAACAGCCCCTGGAGCACTCTGAGCTCAGTGGCCTGACCTAGGGACAGAAGCAGCATAGCGCTGAGCGTCACAGGCTCACCACAGGGAGAGACAGTGTGGAAAGTGCCTGGCACATTAAAGGAATTCACACAATAACACATTATCCTCATGATCATGATAATCGTCACCAACATGATAACATAAAGTGTGGACCCTGATTAAAATGCAATTGCCTTGGGATAAATAACACTTGAAATTGTCCTCCGTCATCAGCCTGGTAAATTAGAAAGACTGTTAGACTGGGTTAGAGTCTTGGCCCAATTACGGACTCATTATCAATTTATAAAAATGTGAGAGGCTCCCAGATGGTCCTCCAAGTTTTCTCCAGCTTTAACATCCTCAAAGTGTATTCTATAGATGAGTGTTTATCCAACTGTGTTCTCTGGGCCAGCAGAATCAGCAGCCCTGGAAAACTCGTAAGAAATACAACCACTGTGTTTCATACCCGACCCACCATGGGGGTGGGTGAGGGACAGCGGTCTGTTTTGGTAACTTCTCCAGATGATCCTGATGCATGCGAAAGGTGAGATCTAATGATACAGATCTTTGAAATTAGGTTTAGAAAGAGAAAGTGTATTCAGGCTTTGAATTTGGGACATTAGGTGGATGAGGGAAAATCAGAGCACAGAACTTAAGCCACAGAAAACCAAGTTGAAAGTTGTGCTGAACATCTTCTTCCTGAAAAGTTCTCTCTGATGCTAGTCCCTTTATCCTTTCCTTGGTAAATTCAGAATAAACTTCCATGGTACAAATGTGTCCATTTTCCAAACAAAGAAACTGAGACTTCAGAAAAACTGTGCCCAAAGCCATGGATTGGAGTCAGCAGAGCTTATATTTCTCCCCATGTCCCTTTAACTGCAAATGGTCTTGTTCTCTGTCCTGCTCAACTTCGGTGGCCCGTGAGCAGTCAGCTGCTAACATCTGCCTCCCACACTTGACTCTGCAACTACTTTGGCTGCCTTTCCTTTTGGCACCCTTTGGCACCTGGAGGAGAAACAGCCCTGTTCAGTAAACCCAGAATTGTCCCAGTGGGAGAAGTCTGTCATATCTCCCTGGTTTTCTACAAAGGAAAAAGAAGAACCCTAACTTGGTAGAATCAATGAGTCCTTTCTCAAAATCTAAAACTGCACACCATCAGCAAAGCAAGGGGCCATAAACAAGCCTCTCCACAGGGCACAGGGACACATTGATTTCCAATGATTTGTCAAAATGTTAAATTGTCCAAAGACTATGATAAACAACAACCTAATCTGAGTTACACCATGGGAAAAATTAAGAATGATCTGAAAGAAAGACACAGTGGGTTTGCACAGACACAAAACACATCACACAGGGAAATGATAAAAGAAAGAAAAGTGCCATCCCTGGAAGTGAAAAAGAAGAAAAATACATGAATCAGGAAGCACAGGGCATGGGCGTGCATGTGGATCCACGCGGGGAGCACAGGGCTGGAGCTGAGATTGTGTTCCTGTGTGTCGTGCACGCAGGCACACACACAGAGAAGGAGATGAGTTCCTTGATCATGTTTGTGCTGTCTGTTTACCACGGATCTAGAGTACAACGGGCACTAGAGAAATGTGTACGGTAACTAGTGGAAATCTGATGGGAGAAAGGCTGGGCTATGAGAAGCCTGGAGCCTTGTGAGCAGGCTGTGCTGGCCACATCCCCTCTTCCTTCCAGGTGTAGGCTCCACGCTGCGGTCTTCTGATGCTGACCTACCTCCACGGACACCCTGGGCTCGGGCTCAGAGTCACTGTATAACATCCAGGAACAAATCAGCTACTCACCAACCACCACCACAAGCGCCATTTATTCAAGCAGATGTTCTCAAACCCAAAGGAGCCTAGAGAGTCACCTGGAGGAATGCTGCAACCCAGGCTGTTAACCTCTTCACCCTACCCTCTGACTCATCCACCCTGGAGGACAGCCTGAGAATTTACATTTCCAAGAAATCCCCAGGTGCTGCTGGAACAGGGCCCACACTTTGAGCTCAATGGTCTATCATAGCTCAGAGAAGGCCCTGTATTATCATTCTTAATTGTCAGCAATTAGTGAACCTGCCCAAGATTTCATAAGTGGCAAAAGAGAGATGCAAGAACCAAGCCCAGTTCTTACTGACCCAGTCTTCATACTCTGCTCATTATACTACGTCGCCCTCCCTGAGCATTTGACTTTCTTGAGATAAAGTTCAAATGAGAACCATGAAACTACACCCTGAAGCCAGGGAATTTTTGCCATCTGAAGCAATCTCCTCACATTATTTCTCTAACCATAAAGGGTTATGGGGATCTGGCAACTCTGATGATGCTGGAACAAGAGAGAAGCAGCGAAATTGCATGTGTTCCCAATTGGTATTAAAGAGTGTTCCTTAATGGGCTGGAAGACCATCCCCTGGGGGTTATGTTGAAGAGCTTCATTTTCTAACTGCACTCAGGGTTAAGTATTCCTTTACAGCCTTTGCTAAAATGCCAGCCCCGAAAGATAGAACTTGCACTATAGCCTTAAAAAGCATTGAGGAACTGCAAAACAGGCCACTTTGGGAGCACAGTATCCAAAAGGGCTCAGTCCCACACCTGCACAAGCTCTGGGCCTACCCATCAGGGTGTACAGCTTTGCCACGTGAAGGAATCCTAATAGCTCACTGGGTCAAGGCCTGCAGGAGGTCCTGGCACATCCCTACACTTCCAAGGGAAGTCCTCCTCATCACAGACCTGTGGAACTAACTGAGGTCTGGCACATGGGCTACATGGCAAGGGTCCAGGTCCTCTTCCCTGGACTCTTCAGATGTCAGAGATGTCAAATTGTACTTCTGGGGATTTTTGTTACCAGGCCAAACATTTCTACTTCCTTTCTCTGCTGCCTAGGAGACTGCTCTTCAAGTCTGAGTTACTGACACCTCTCTTTACTTCTGTGTGTGTGTGTGTGTGTGTGTGTGTGTGTGTGTGTGTGTAGTGCCCACAGCAAAGCTTACTGTTCCTATGCTACAGAATAGAGAACTATCTACTCTGTATTAAATCTATTCATCTCGTCCCACTGGACACCACTTTCCCCTAGATATGTTTTCTATTATTGATGACGGCATGATGATGACAATGGTAATGATAGTGGTAATAACCATAAAACACAAAGATGGTAGAGAGAATTGGACAATCTATAGGCAAATGGTTCAACTCTTTGAGCTTTGCCTACTTGATCAACAAAATGGAATTATCACAAAATCTAAACCTCATGAAGATTAAGGGCTCGAGTCACATGTACACATTTCTTTATAAATGCTGCTCTTCCTCTCTGTCTCTGTTCCCTGACAAACAGGCCAACAAAATGGAGATAAAAGTAAGCTGGGTGAAAACAGCCAACAAGCTGACTGATATAATAAATCACAATTGTTTTCATCGGCAAAGCACTTCTTGATTTTTATGTAATCAAATAACAAAACAATTCCCTTCAAAATGTAAAACCTTAAGTCATAAAACGCAAAGCAGTAATATTCAGTGAAACAAACAGAGTGGAATCAGCCTACATCTACAGCCAATGCTAAGGTGAAACCTATTGGACCAGGGTACAAAGCAAATTATGGGGCAGCTGAGATCTTTGAAAAATAAAATCAGATTTAAGGGGAACCAATGTCCTCCCACTTACACTAATGAGGAGTTTGAAAATAATCAAAGTTAGCATGATGGCACGGATATTGGTCTGACTCCAGAGCTTACCCTACCAAATTATGAAAATCGCAAAAGAAAGTAATTGAAGAATTCATAATGAGATTTGCTTGGCAATGTTCAAAACCCAAAGCAAAGTAATTTAATAAGGGAAGCTCAGAGGGGGCTTTCCTTGATCTTTGGACTGTATTGTCCCAAACCAATCACCATCAAACAGAATTAAGCAGCAAGGGGTTATGCAGGGGCCAACTTGGTCAAGTGTGTGGTAAAGAACTCCCTAGAGACTGAGGAAGGCCCCCGGGACCAAAGCAGATACCCCTGACACCCGGGGCCTTCTCACCTCTCCTTGCTCTCCTTGCAGCTGGAACCCAGCAGTCCAGCTCAATGCAGTCAACGGCATCTGCCTGCATTTCATTGCTTTCTCAATGAACATTCATTTTATTTGATTTTTTTAAGCATAAGAGGCTTTGCATGTTAATATGCTTTATCCCTGTGCCTACCTCTGCCCCAGGTCATGAGTAAGAGATGGAGTCCACCCTAGAGAAGCTCTGAGTGTGGGAGGGCTGTGACAGACAGAGCTGGGCATTGAGGACAGAGAAGCATCTGGTGGGGCTGTCCTCTGAGACACAGTGTGGTAAGGAGAGCAGGGGACCAGAGCAGGCTTGGGAAAAGGAAATGCTCCCACTGAAGCAGGAGGGAGAGCCAGGATCACCCTGGCAGACGAAATAACCGATATTCTAAGCAGCATGCACGATAGATACACAGGGAGGGACACTTAGAGCAGGTGTCAGTGGTAGGTATGAGCCAAGGCTTCATTCTGATCCCACATCTCCTCCATTTCACGACCCACAGGGTGAGAACAAGGACGCCAGAGAGAGAAGAGACTGAGCTCAAGGCCCGGGTCTCATACTGACCCAAGCTGGGTCATCAGCAAGCCCCGGGCCCTCCTGGGACACCAGTGTCCTCATCAACGAACAGCTCTGCTGAAGCACGAATGAGCCGATGCAAGGGAGAAACATAAGCCTGCATCTGGTGCATCCCAAGCCTTTTTAATGAGAGTCATTAGGATTCAATTAATCTCCTGATTGCCCAGACATAGACAAAGGCACCAAGGGAGGGAAGGAAGACCCTGGGTAAAAGAAGGAATGAAGCAGTAATGTACAGTCTCAAATCAACCTTCATTTTCTCTTTGACATTATAATTTTAACTGTTTTTTAGACTGAAAACACAACATTCACTTTTACTTATTAACTAAGATCAGCACCAGAGCATGAGCTGATAAATAATTGAATGAGTAAATAAATAGAAGACAAAAACCTTCAAATAGTGAATCATTGCAGAAATACATTTTTGGGGAAGGTGTTTGTTTGTACATCACTTTCCATTACTGAACAATCATAGACTGTAACCAAATCCCACTCATTCTCCCCAGACCTGTCACAGTTCATGCATCACAACTTATGATGGCAATGCCCAATCTGGGATGAAGAAAAGAAAGCTGGAAAAGAAAATGATTTTAGTTTCACTCTAGTCTCCCAAATGGTAAAGTAAAATAAACAAAAATACACACATACACAAACGCATATGTATGTGTACAAAGAGAAAGATGAAGCACAGTAAAAGGTATAAAACAAGGAGATAAATGATAACTTATAAAATATTTCTCCTTCTACACTTGATCGGAGTCAAAAAGCTGAGAAGTAATAATGATTTCTCCTTCTAAAAATATATCACAAGAATTTGGTGGGGCAAGAAAACACTGAAACTTGAATAATTTTGTTCCCTAAAATAAGAATGTAATTCATTCAGAGTTCTGCTTTGGGGAATATTCAGCAATACTTTTTGGTATCTTTACAAATTTATATCCTTTTTTGACAGTATAACTCTATTTTTGACAGTTATACCTATAGAAGTGAATGTAGCAACTAAAAAGATATTAGTCATGAAGATGTTCATTACAGTGTTACTTATATATGTGAAAAGTTGAAAATGAGCTAAATGACCAACAAGAAAGTTTGGATATACCTGTTTAAATTTATTGATGAAGTATTAGTTAACCACTAAATGGTTTTCATTATTACAAAAGTGTTGTAATGCCAGAAAAAGTATATTTTCTATAACACCATGATTATGTAAACTTTGGTAGAAGTCCAAAAAAGAATAGACAAATATGTGAAAAAATTCCCGGAGTGATACTTAGATAATAAAAAAATTGGTTGGATTTCTTCCACATATTTTTACTTTTTATATTCTTGACATTTTAAACTTCTCTTAATGGGTACATATTACGTGTGAATTATAAATATATACCTAAAGATTTTCCTCATAATATTGTTTACTATTTTAACAGTGACATGGATTTGGGGCTATTTGAGTGTTTGGAGCTGAGTCAGACCTCAGAGTTAAAGCATATTGTGATGATTATGATTAATTTTCAATTATGATTGGTTTAGAAACAATATAGAGGGTTAGTAAAGTATATCTCTGTGTGTATATGGGTGGGTCAATAAAAGCTTGCCATTTTGTTATAGTTTATATCTAGATTGTACCCCCAAAAGAATCATGTATTCAGAGGTGGAGCTTTTGGAAGGATTGGATTATAGGAGTATTAATCTAATTAGTAGATTAACACCCTGAAGAGTTCAGAGCTGAATGTGCTGTTAGAATATGTGTCTAGGTGGAAGAGGTAGGTCACTGAAGTGTGATCAGGAAGGGCACATCTGCTTGCCTGGCTCCTCCCTTTGCCCATTATTTCTTTATTGCCAAGATGTGAGCAGCTTTCCTCTGTTGTACCCTTCCCTTCCTGCCTGACAATGAACTAAATCCTCTAAAAATCATGAGCTAAAATAAACCTATTCTTTAAATTCTGAGTGTTGGGTATTGCGTTTCAGCAACAGGAAAGTAACTAAGACAGATTTTGGTACCAGGAGTGGGGTTATTACTGTAGCCACACCTGATCATGTGGTCTGGAAGTCTTTAGAACTGGTTCACGGGAAGAGTTATCAAAAGTTTTGAGATGCTGACTAGAGAAGCCCTAGAAAGCAATAAGAAAAGCTTGATGGGAGATTCTGGTCAGAGTGCAGAAAGCAAGAATGCAGTTAGAAACGTCTCATAAAGGCCACGTTTTAGTTAGGAATGAGGAGTCCATTGCCAGTTGAGCTGGAGGTGATGCATATTATATTCTAGAAGAAAATGTGTCTCCATTTTTCCCGTGTTTTGAGATTTTGTGGGACGCTGTCTCCTCTAGTGACCTACCTCTTCCAACTAAACTCTACTTCCTAACAGCTCATTAAGCTCTGAACTCTTCATGAGTTTTGGGGGTTATTCCAGATCTAAACCAAAACATTCTGCCCCACAGCCCTCAAAAGACTCTTGTCTATTTCTTTATGCAAAATCCATTCAGTCCATCTCTAAGAATCAAAAGCTTTAATGTCTCAAGTATTACCGTAAAGATCCAAGTCCAAAGTCTCCTCTGAAACTCAAGGCAAACTCTTAGCTGGGCTCCCCTGTAAAATTCAGAAAGTGAAATACTTCCAACATATATAATAGCATAGAGTAAACACTTCCATTACAAAAGGGAAGAATAGAGAGATAGAAAAGAATCAAACCAAAGCAGGATTGAAATCCAGCAGGACAGATATTAAATCCTGTAACTAAGATTACAGGGGACACATTAATTGATCTATGAAAGAAATTTAAGTGAGTTTGATTTCAGGCTGTGGCATGGGTATAGCTGGAAGCTTTTAGCAAGGCTTGTAGTAAGAATCAAGAACAAAAGGCAGAGCAGAAAGACTTGAAAACCTTACATGTTGTTCCAGAAGGAACTATATGTAAAGTTGGAACCAAAGGAAGTGTGGTTGCTGAAGAGATTAGTGCCATTAAAAAGAAACAAAGTACTTTATATAGGAAAAAGGAAACTGCTTTGAAGCAATTAGCAAAACCCTACCTATCACAGGGCTAAGGGTACAAAAATTTTGACCTTTCATTAGAGAAGAGTCCTGGGGCCACTGTACAAGAAGAATCTCCTAGGAGAGTGATGATGAACCCTTTCAAGCTTTCAATGATAATTAATAGCCTGCTGCAGCACTTGTGCCATAAGTTCACTACAGTTGTTCTAAGAAATTGATTCTCTGAGATCCATTTCACTGTGTACACACATATGGACACTTTGAGGTCACTCCAGCCATGGTAGCCAAAGAGGCTTGGCTACTGCTACTGCTGACAGCAGACCTTGGCATTATCCACAAGATATTGGTGTTACTGGAACAGAATGAAAGAATTGTGGGATCAGGGAGGCTTCCACACAGATTTCACAGGGTGGAAGTCAGTGTCTGAAGCTGTGGGAATGAAACCATAGGTCAAGTGCAGCAAGTGGGAGAAACCAGGATAGTGGAATATCTGCTGAGAAAAGCTGTAGGCCATAAGTGGAGCTAGTCCAAGCCAGTGAAAGACCATCTGAGGTGCAACACACAAGGCCATCACACCAGAAGTATCCAAGCCCTTTGGAGCTCACATATCACTGTAACTTGTCTCAATTACTGAGCATGAAGTATAGGAATGAATGCTTGCCCTGATGATTTCAGCCCTGCTGTGGTCCAATTCTTTTCTATACCTCTATTTCTCTCTTTAAAATGGAAATGTTTACCTGAGCCATTGTACCTTGGAATTATGTAATTTGGGTTTTTTTACTTTTATAGAGGCTCACAGAGAAATTTGTCCTGAATCTCAGAAGAGACTTTGACTTGAACTTTTGAAAAATACTGAAAGTACTAAAACTTTGGGGAAGGAACCCTCTGCATTTTCAGCATGAGAGCTATAGTATATGACAGAAATTATTAACTTAGTATTGTATTCTTTTATATTGCCAGATTTATCTTAAAAACAAAAAGACATTGAAGCATATGGATTATAAAATGTGTGTGTACAATGAAACTATCATAGGAAGCTTCCAACCTCACTGCATGAATAAATTCCTCCTCTGTGCCCTCAAGGTCTTTTCCATGTTAAATCACAGCCATTTGCTGCCTTCTGGAATTCAGTAGGTGTCCTCTGAAAAAAGATTACATTTGAAACTTTTAACACTTGCTTTGTTATTACTTTTAATTTTTTATCTGATATATAAAACTGTACACAGAGATGGAGTATCTTTTAATTCTGATACATGTTTCTAATGCATAATGTTTCTATCAGGTGAAACATATTTAGCACCTTAAACATACATTATTCTTTTACAAAAAAGACTTTCAAAATCTTTTTCTCTGGCATTTTGGAAATGTACAGTACATTATTATCTATACAGACTTCATATTTTAAACTGAGAATAAAAAACATAATATGAAGACTGAAAAGATGCAGCTAAAACAGTACTTAGAGGAAAATGTATAGTTGCACTACTTATATTAGGAAAGAAAACTGGTGTAAACGTTATGACTTAAGTATTATAGTTAAAACTCTAGAAAAGATAAACTTATGAGCAAAGTAAATAGAAAACATTGTTTACCAAAAGCTAGTCAACAAAATACATTTTTAAAGTAGTGACAATCAATGAAGTCAAACTTAATTATGTTGAATTGGAGAACCATGTTCATGGATGAGAAGACTTCATATTTTAAAGATATAAATTCTCCCCAAATTATCTATAGTGTAATAGTTACCAAAATCTCAACAGGCTTTTTTTGAGGAAATGGAAAAGATGATTCTAAAATTTTAATGTAAATAGAAAGGATAGAGAATTGCTCTAATGCCTTGTGAAAGAAGAAAATATTGGAAGATTTACCTAACCTAATTTAATGAATTACATTAGTGATTATTTTTGTACTGGCATAAGAATAAAAAGAATTGAAATGTGTTATGTACATGTACTGAATTCCTCATAATCAATGTAATCATTATGCACTGCAAAGTTGTACCAATATACTTTTTTAAAGTTTTAAAATTAGATTATAAATTAAAAGTAAATTTTTTTAAATAAAAAAGGAGAGGTAGACCATTGTACCAGAGATAGACCAACAGTAGACAGCCTGTTGATTTTCGACCATGGTATCTCACCTATTTGTGGGGTAAATCCAGAACTTTTTAAAAATGGATAATGCCATGTCAACTGTACACATATATACAAATTGAAGTCTGGACCACTGTCTCATTCCATATATAAACGTGAATTTTAGATGCAACACCAAAATAAATGTAAAAACTTCTAGAAGAAAACTTGCCATTTTGGATTAGGAAAACCTTTTAGGCAAGACACAAAAATATCATCAACCATAAAAGAAAAAAAATCTATGTACAGCATTTTATTAAAATTGAGAATTCCTACTCTTCAAAAGATACCATTAAGAAAATGGATAGGTAAGTTACAGATGAAAAATTACATTTGTGTACTTATATTTCATCATGGACTTATACCCAGAATATATTAAAAAGCTGGTGTAAATCAAAAGCCCAATAACATTTAACAAAATTTGCATTCACATTGTCCAAAAAATATGTGGATGACTGATGAGTATATGAAAAAATGCTCATCATCACCAGTTACTAAATTTAAACAATAATATCTGTTTACAACTGCTGAATTGTCTATAATGTAGCTGCAAAGTTAAAATTGCCTATAATTTAGCTAGGCCCAAAGACTGACAAGACTAACACTGGTGTCATGTCCAGCAAGTGAGACTTACAATTATGCAAGCAGTGCATTTCTACTGGGATGTGAATGGTATGACCATAGTAGAGGTAGCTAGGTGCTTTCAGGCAGCAGTAAGCACACATCTACTTTATGGCCCAGGAATTCAACCCTTTGGTATTCAACAAAGAAAAATGGAAACATATCTCCATTTAGGACTTGTGTGAGAAGAGTCATATTCTCTTATTCATCATAGCCCTGAGTCGTTAACAGCACAAATGTATACCATTTAGAGAATGGATAGAAAAATAGAGATTTGTTCTTAAAAAGAACTAGTACTGAAAGAAGAAGAGAAAGAAAAACAAAAGTACAATACTAATACCTACAACATGGGTAAATCTCATAAACATTTTATTGAGTGAACAAGAGAACACTTTTGAAGGTGATGCAAGTGTCCTATATCTTGTTTCTTTTTTTTTTTTTTTTAATTTTTTTTTTTTTTAGAAA